>SDVV010013356.1:0-15139 GCA_016164225.1 Gammarus roeselii | reverse complement strand
CAGCTTCGTCCACACCAACTGAGGTTGATGAAGCCTTAACTGACTGGTTCTATCAGCTTCGTCCACACCAACTGAGGTTGATGAAGCCTTAACTGACTTGGTTCTATCAGCTTCGTCCACACCAACTGAGGTTGATGAAGCCTTAACTGACTGGTTCTATCAGCTCCGTCCACACCAACCGAGGTTGATGAAGCCTCAACTGACTGGGTTCTATCAGCTTCGTCCACACGAACTGAGGTTGACGAAGCCTTAACTGTCTGGGTTCTATCGGCTTCGTCCACACCAACTGAGGTTGATGAAGCCTTAACTGACTGGTTCTATCAGCTTCGTCCACACCAACTGAGGTTGATGAAGCCTTAACTGACTGGGCTCTACCAGCTTCGTCCACACCAACTGAGGTTGATGAAGCCTTAACTGACTGGTTCTATCAGCTTCGTCCACACCAACTGAGGTTGATGAAGCCTTAACTGACTGGGCTCTACCAGCTTCGTCCAAACCAACTGAGGTTGATGAAGCCTTAACTGACTGGTTCTATCAGCTTCGTCCACACCAACTGATGTTGATGAAGCCTTAACTGACTGGTTCTATCAGCTTCGTCCACACCAACTGAGGTTGATGAAGCCTTAACTGACTGGTTCTGTCAGCTTCGTCCACACCAACTGAGGTTGATGAAGCCTTAACTGACTGGTTCTATCAGCTTCGTCCACACCAACTGAGGTTGATGAAGCCTTAACTGACTGGGTTCCATCAGCTCCGTCGACACTAAGAAAAAATCTTTATATAACATTAATTTCGTACAGGGCTGACAAATCGGGTCATCCAACAGTCTTCACTTAGAAGTCATCCAAAATATGAAAAAAATCCGGTATCTAATGATTTCTTGAGTTCCTTCTCCTGAAAAATCCGGGCTCCGCACCATACAACTTTTCTGCTATAAACAAGTTTCACACCTCCCACCCCTCCCTCCTCCCCCTTTTCATCCGCCCCCTTACTTCCATCAGCGGTTGGCGGGGCTTCCGGACCTTAATGCATTTAGACGATATTTCAGCAGCAGCATCATTCAACCCGGTTCTCCATAAAACAAAGCCCACCTGTGGCTATCCCTGCAAACTGTGTTGCGATATTTGCAGACTGTGTTGCTCTCCCTACAAGTTGACTTGATCTCACTACAAACTTTGTTGATCTCGGACAAGCTGGGTTGATCTTCCTGCAATCTTTGTTGCTCTCCCTACAAGCTGGGTTGATCTTCCTGCAAACTTTGTTGCTCTTTTTGCAAATTTTGTTGCTCTCGCTACAAGCTGGGTTGATTTTCCTGCAAACTTTGTTGCTCACCCAACAAGCTGGGTTGATCTTCCGGCAAACTTTATTGCTCTTCCTGCAAATTTGTTGCTCTCCTTACAAGCAGGGTTGATCTTCCTGCAAACTTTGTTGTTCTTCCTGCAAACTTTGTTACTCTCCCTACAAGCTGGGTTAACCTTCCTGCAAACTTTGGGGCTCTCCCTACAAGCTGGGCTGCTCTCCAAACAAGCTGGGTTGATCTTCCTGCAATCTTTGTTGCTCTCCCTACAAGCTGGGTTGATTTTCCTGCAACATTTGTTGCTCTCCCTACAAGCTGGGTTAATCTTTCTGCAAACTTTGTTGCTCTTTCTGCAACCTTTTTTGCTCTCCCTACAAGCTGGGTTGATTTTCCTCCAAACTCCGTTGCTCTCCCTACAAGCTGGGTTGATCTTCCTGCAAACTTTGTTGCTCTCCCCACAAGCTGGGTTGATCTTCCTGCAAACTTTGATGCTTTGTGTACAAGCTGGGTTGATCTTCTTGCAAACTTTGTTGCTCTCCCAACAAGCTGTGTTGATCTTCCTGCAAACTTTGTCGCTCTCCCTACCAGCTCGGTTGGGCTTCCTGCAAACTTTGTTGCTCTTCCGACAACCTGTGTTGATCTTCCTGCAAACTTTGTTGATCTCCCTACAAGCTGGGTTGCTCAACCTAGAAACTTCGCTGCTTTCACTACAAACTTTGTTGCTCGCCCCACAAGCTGCGTTGATTTTCCTGCAAAATGTGTTGCTCACCCTACAAGCTGGGTTGATCCTCCTGCAAACTTTGTTGCTCCCCTCCCTACAAGCTAAGTTGCTCTCCCTACAAGCTGTGTTGATATTCTTGTAAACTTTGTTGCTCTTCCTTCAAATTTGTTGCTCTCTCTACAAACTGGGTTGATCTTTCTTCAAACTCTGATGCTCTCCCTACAAGCTGGGTTGATATTCCCGCAAATTTTGTTGCTCTTCCTGCAAACTTTGTTTCTCCCCCTACAAGCTGGGTTGATCTTCATGCAAACTTTGTTGCTCTTCCGACAACCTGTGTTGATCTTCCTGCAAACTTTGTTGTTCTCCCTCCAAGTTGGGTTGCTCTCCCTAGAAACTTTGCTGCTTGCACTACAAACTTTGTTGCTCGCCCTACAAGCTGGATTGATATTCCCGCAAACTTTGTTGCTCCTCCTGCAAACTTTGTTACTCTCCCTACAAGCTGAGTTGATCTTCTTGCAAACTTTGGGGCTCTCCTTCCAAGCTGAGGTGCTCTCCAAACAAGCTGGGTTGATCTTCCTGCAATCTTTGTTGCTCTCCCTACAAGCTGGGTTGATTTTCCTGCAAACTTTGTTGTTCTCCCTACAAGATGGGTTGCTCTCCCTAGAAACTTTGCTGCTTTCACTACAAACTTTGTTGCTCGCCCTACAAGCTGGGTTGATTTTCTTGCAAACTTTGTTGCTCTCCCTACAAGCTGGGTTGATCTTCCTGCAAACTTTGTAGCTCTTCCTGCAAGCTTTGTTGCTCTCCCTACAGCTGGGTTGATCTTCCTGCAAACTCCGTTGCTCCCCATACAAGCTGGGTTTATCTTCCTGAAAACTTTCTTGCTCTCCCTACAAGCTATGTTGATCTTCCTGCAAACTTTATTGCTCATTCTACAAGCTGTGTTGATCTTCCTGCAAAATGTGTTGCTCACCCTACAAGCTGGGTTGATCCTCCTGCACACTTTGTTGCTCTCCCTACAAGCTAGGTTGCTCTCCCTACAAGCTGGGCTGATCTTTCTGCAAACATTGTTGCTCTCCCTACAAGCTGGAATGATCTTCCTGCAAACTTTGTTGTTCTCCCTCCAAGCTGGGTTACTCTCCCTACAAATTTTGTTGTTCATCCTACAAAATGGGTTGATCTTCCTGCTAACAATGTTTTGTTCTAGCTGCTCACAATAAACAAAACCCTAATGTGGTTCTCCCTGCACCCTGTTTCGCTTTTGTCTTTCGCTGTGAAACAAAGCCCACGTGTTAACCAATATTCAAACGTTGTTACTTTCACTGCACACTTTGGCTCGCTCCCTGCACACTGTGCTGCGCTCCCTGCACACTGTGTTGCGCTCCCTGCACACTGTGCTGCTCTTCCTGCACACTCTGCTGCGCTCCCTGCACACTGTGCTGCGCTTCCTGCTAACTGTGTTTCGCTCTAGCCGCTCGCTGTGAAACAAACTTGACGCGCTGCTCTTCATGGAATCTGAGTTTCTCGCTGTCTGAACGTTATAGAACAAAGCCAGCGTGCTGCATCCCTTGCAACCTTTATTGCTCTACTGAATTTTCACTGTTCCCTTTACCACGTTTTACTGAGAACCCCTTAGATATCACAGGCTGGTCCCTAGTATGTGCTGGGACCTTAAGCCGCACGTTTGCTTGCGTTGTTTGTGATACTTTAAAGTTAACTCCCTGGCCCTGGCGCGAACCAGCGGGCCGATGGGAAGTAGAAACTCCATTTAGAAGGGACCAGCACATCCTCCGGAGTGCGGAGACCAAGATTCCAACGGCCAAGAACGTCAGCCTCTCGAAGATGACCAGCGCCACCTCGGCGGAAGACGACCGGAGGGACGTCCGCATCGAAGAGTTTACCATGAACGTCTAGGAAATACTGAATCTGCTAAGCCAAGCGACCGGCCTTTCTAAACAGGAAGCAGAAGTTTTCGCCGCAGAACCTAGCACAATTGAAGACCGTCTAACGAGACTCGAGGGTCATGTCAAGACCATTTTCCTACATATCCACGAACTAGTAAAGAACAATATAACTAAAGAACCCGCAACTTACACAAGTACCTCCACCTCTACGTCCGACGACAACTTCGACAACTCTTCACCCCACAAGAACCACAACCGAGCTCGAAGGGCTGCAAGGAGGAAGCAATACACTACATTCAATAAACACAACCTGTTCAACAATAGTCATACAATTCCCTAACACCTGAAGATCACATTCGATGCCAACGACAGACCAGATATTTGTCCATACTTTCTGCAGAAGGAGCTGGGCTCTTTCACTGACCGCCAAGTCCTGAGAGTCGACGAAGGCTCTGCCATCAGAGTAGACACAAAACTTCAAAGTGACGCGATTCTCTCCAAAACCAGACTCAGTGAAAAGCTATGCAAAATGGTGCCACACCCGCCATCTATACAAGCTAAGGTTTGACCTACGTTGATGATATCCCGAAGCAGGAAATCGAGGAGTACATCACTGAACTCGATCAATATGAAGACTGCGTTGTCGAAGCAAAGGTCGCACCGAGGATCACACAAAGGAGAGAGACTACCACAGCCCTAATACAAAAATTCCATTGCCCTACTTCATCAAAATATCTAGACATTCCCTTCTGCGCCACTAAAATCAAATGCCAGAAATACAAACACACGAGAGAGAACTATATTGGTAATCAAAGATATTCAAACTGCTCCCAGGAAGACCATGACAAACGGTAAGATCCCCAGTCGTGCCAGTCCAAAGAATAGCACTGTTTTTATTGCAAAGTAGACGGACACCCCACCGGACACAGAGATTGCCCAGAGGAGGAGACTGAAAGAGCGATTCTCCAATACCAGATAGATCACGGGGTCAGGCGACGAGAGGCTGTAGTCTCGATGCGCTCTTCTCAGAATGACCCTCCTACCCGGAAGAGGAGACCGGCACCATTTCCCACCTACTTCCTCATAACGTTCAACGACAGCGGTGCAAGCAAAATTGCCTTTGCAACTAATCCATTTATAATGATGAAGTCACTCGCCAAACAACTAGGAGTAAAACTAAAAAAAAAAATCAACGGCAGGGAAAGAAATATCTGGCCTACGTCGTAGAACGTGAGCAAAGTAACGCTACACAAAAGATTACCCACATAAACAAAGCAAAGTTACAGATGAAATACATCCGTCCTTCAACGATACCAAACTAATTATATACACCTCCCGTTACACGCCTACAACCGACCTCAGTGCTTTCGCTGAAGGTCTAGCTAAAGATCACGAAGTTACCGAAGTCCGTCAAGCAGCATGGATAAAATCACGTTACGCAAGTTCTACTGCATACCAAATTACCTTTCCGGGAAACGACGCACCAGAATTCATAGTAATCCCGGGTAAACAAGGAAGAACCAAAACATACCGAGTTGCAACAGGGCCCCCAATGTGCAAAAAATGCCTTGAATACGGCCACGTCATCGCATACTGGCAGCCACATACACCTCAACGTTGCAATAAGTGCGCTGGCGATCACGACAGAAAAGACTGCACAGTCTGCCACCCTTAATGCCACCACTGCTCATGCTTCCATGAGGCAAGCGACAGCGTCTGCCCAATACACATGGACCAAAAAGAAATAACAATCACACAAACGAACGCAGAGTTACACGGAAACAAGCTATCCAAATCTGGAAAGACGATAAGACAAACCGACTCAATTATGCCAAAGCAGTCAAATCGACAAGCCAACCAAACTACCCAGACGACATCCACACATCATCAGAACAACATCGTAACAAGACCCCAACACTCCTACCTGGCTGCAGTGCTTCCTCACTCAGCCCATCGATCGCCCCCGCACCAGAGACGCACAGTCCTAGTAATGATTTATGCAAATATCAGAAGGTCGACGAGATAGATGCATCCCCCGCAGTCGACCACACAGCAAGGCTCACTACTATAAAAACGAAAAGGCAAAGAGATGAGAAAACCTCCGATATCCAGGCGCCACTGAGCGAAAAAAAACAGTAACAACACTCAAATAACGACCCGCCAGGACCAAAACCCAGAACTACCTCCACCTGCACAGATGCGGCTCCATTCATGGAAAACCACTGCGAGGGACAAGATCCCCGTTCACAAACCCGACTTATGAACACACCATCAGCGAGAACGATCACGGCCTCGCTGACAGCGCTTATCTCGAAGAGCTCATACGCGAGACCTCTGCACAACTAGTCATCTTACCTGGCCCAAATACCTCGCACTCCACACAACCAACCACAACGATAAAGAAGGCTACCACAGAAGAAGAGTGCACTCGCTCACAAAGCAAACACAAAGAGCACACACCCTCGTTTTCCCACAAGAGCACTCGCAGCCGCGAACGCAGCAACCACAGCAGACTACCTTCCACCGAAGGCAGACACTCCCTTAAACACTCCCGACCCGGAATCCCTGGGAAAACTCAAAAAACGAAAGCACCACAAAAGTTCTAGCAAATCACACGACCACTCTAGATCATCAAGGTAAGAGTGCGCAAACAGCCTTCAAAATGAACACCAAAATACTCCGGCGGAACAGCCAAGGAATCTGAAACAAGAAAGACGAATTACTATCATTAATCGCCACCCATAACCCTTAGGTGACAGGCCTCCGAGAGATCAAACTCAGAGAGACCGCCACCTTGAGAATACCCCAATATATCATACACCGCCGCGAAGGCCACATCAACGTGACTGCTCACGGCGGAGTGACACTTATGATCTACCGAAGTGTACCTCGCCTCCCCCTTCCCCTGAAGACAAAACTCCAAGCTATCGCCATAAAGAAATGCGTTTCAAGGCCAATGTCAGTAGTATCCATCTACTCATCAAGAAGCTATGACCTCTCGGAAGCACTATCGACCGAATTGCTAAACCAACTGCCCTCACCAGTGCTCCTCCTTGGAGACTTCAACAGCTACCATGAAACATGGAGATGCGTGAAAACAGACCACTGGGGTGATAATGACTAACGCCATAAACACTGACATCCTGGTCCTTCTCAACGACGGACAGCCCACCCGAATCACCCCCGAAAATGAAACTGCCATCGATTTATCCACATGCTCCCCCACTCTGGCACCCCAACTCGTTTGGGGAGTTTTGCCTTCAACACACGACAGCGACCATAACCCAGTCATCATATCGTTTCTTACCGAACAACCAAGGAACCCTGCCCCACAAGAACTCCGATTCAACTACAGGAAAGCCAGCTGGGTGGAATACTCAGCACACATCTTGTGGAGTGATATGGACAACATCATCAAGAACATTTCGGAACACGTCCTCGTCGCCCAACTATACGAAAAGTTTCAAGCTGCAGCCGCGGAAAACATTCACCAATATGCCCCTTCAACTTTCTTTCCGAAAACATGGTGGTGCCGAGAGGTGCAAGAAGCAAGAGATAAGCGTGAAAGGCTATACGATGCCTACCGACGTGCATGGTCCCCCAGGAACCGAGTAGCGTGGAAAACGGCATCTGCTGTATACCGAAGACTTCGAGTGGAGAAGAAACGTGAAAGCTGGGCTCAGTAAGTGAACACTATTAATCGAAACACCGCCCTCTCCCAGGTGTGGGAAAAAAATCCGACGTATCCAGGGAAAACCCGATCGACCTATTAACATCCTTTCAGACGGAGGCAGAACTTATTCTTCCCACGCGGAAATCGCAAATAAACTAGCTCAGACTTTTAGCCGGATATCGTAATCAACGAACCGCACGGCTGCCTTCCAACGGGAAAAGTACTTGCGAGAAGGTGAACATCTTGACTTTACTTCTTGAAACGAAGAGGCCTACAGCAAACCTTTCTCCCTCCACGAACTACGGAGTGCTCTTGACCATACACGTGAAATTTCACTTGGGGCAGACCGGGTACACATCATCATGATCAAAAATCACCTAGATGGCACCCGTGAGCCCTTATTGAAAGTGTTCAACACTCAGTTCTTAAACTCAAATTTACCCGGTCAATGGCGGGAATCTATATTTATCACAATACCCAAACCCGGGAAATTCCACGGTGACCCACATAAATATCGCCCCATCGCTCTTACCAGCGTCCTCAGCAAGACCATGGAAAATACGCATATCAAGGTAGTCCATGTCGACTACCTTGATATGCGTGCAGGCTTGAACAGCATCCAGTGTGACGGCCGCAAGCGCCACTCTACGACAAACCACCTTGTAAGACTGGAATCGGAAATCAGACAGGCATTTGTCCAAAGGGAACACGCAGTTTCCATTTTTTTCGACGTGGAAAAAGCATACGATACTACCTGGAAATATGGCATCATGAAGGATCTCCACCGCAAAGGGCGAAGAAGCCACTTACCACGTTATATCCACCAATTCCTGCAAAATCGCACCTTCAAGGTTAAAGTCGGCGACACCCTGTCACCATCCTATCAGCAAAAAATGGGCGTCCCCCATGGAAGCTTCCTCAGTGTCACTCTTTTTATGCTCAACATCGACCAGATGGCAGACATTCTCCCGCACGACGGAAGATTGCCTTCATCTCTATACGTGGATGACTTACAAATAAGCTACAGGCACCCTAGCCTCTTAACGATTCAACAGGAACTCCAGAAATGACTAAACCTAGTCGTTAACTGGGCCTTCTTAGACGGATTCCGATTCTCGCTCTCCAAAACGAGAAGCATGCACTTTACTGTTGTGCCCGGCTTACACATAAAACCAGCCCTAACGCTAAACAACACTCCGCTAGTATACAAGGAATCAATGAAATTCCTCGGTCTTGCGTGGGACCCTACACTCACATGGCGACCTCATTTTGCAGCCCTGGAGACTCGCTGCAAAAAAAAAACTGACTTATCCTCTCGTAGACATCCTTGAAATTTGGAGCCGATATGGACACCAGCAAGACGTTATTTAGAACATTAATACGCTAGCGCATTGACTATGGAGCAATTGTTTACGGTTCAGCAGCCAAAACCACCCTTGAGCCTCTCTCCATCATAGTAAGTAACGCTCTGCGTATCACAACCGGTAAACCGGTACGTTCCGTTCCACACCAATCGAATCCCTGAACTTGCTTGCTAACGAGCTTCCTCTCCCGCTCCGGAGAGACAAGCTCTCACTACAGTTCTATTTCAAGACAAGGAGCTACATCAATAGCCCAGCACTCGATGACGTCACCAACATTCATGATGAACGCCTTTTTGCGGATAAGACAACTTGCTGACCTCCCTGAACATTAGACGCAAAGCAATCAAGCCTTCATTCTCCTACCGAATTCTTCAAATCAACACACCAACGTGGTTGATTAGCCCACAACTGGTCAACCTAGATTAGCAGACGTACCCCAAAGCAACAACCCCAACAAACACGTACCGCAGAGAATTCTCACGACTACTCGATGAATAGTACTCTGAGCAACGCCATTTACACTGACGGCTCCAAAACATCGGACGGAGTGGGAGCTGCCGCCATAGGCGAAGGGACCTCACGTTTGGCCACCCTACCTTATGAGGCCTCTATATTATCTGAAGAGCTACACGCACTCGAACTGGCCATCTCCATTACGAAAAGCGACCGCCTCCCCGAAAGTGTTATATTTTCAGACAGTCTGAGTGTTCTCACCCAGCTGAAAACTCTGCACTTTGATCACCCTGCCCTTAGAAAAATGCAAAACGACCTATTCACGATGTCCGAGGCGAGCCAGGCGGTCGAGTTCTGCTGGATCCCTGGACACGCAGGAATAAGAGGAAACGAACGCGCAGATTCCCTCGCTAAACGGGTGTCTACCCAGCAAGAACAATTCATCTCCATTCATTACCGAGACTGGCTCTCAGTCATCAACTCTCATATAACATCACAATGAAACGATTCTTGGCAACAGAGTGGACAAAAGATGCTTGCAGTTAAGCCATCCGTGGGTGAATGGGACACCAGGTTTTCTAATATGGGAGACCAAGTGTTCATTAACCGTCTATGCACAGGACACACGTGAGTAACTCACAATCACCGAATAGACGTAGACATGGAACCGGACGCACCATGCCCCTGCTGCCACCAAGTGGCAATCAGCGTGGAACACTTACTTGTAGATTGTGATGCACTCGCAGCAGCCCGACGAACCTTCTTGACCCATCCTTGCAACCTGCAACGCCTGCTCACAGAATTGGGACACCGGAAGAAACTGATCGCTTTCGGAAAGCACACAGGCTTATATGGAACCGTGTAAGAGTAACGAAGTCTGAATCATCTCTGATCCCGAACTCGCTGTCCTCCCAGGTATTAATTGAGAATTTTGACTCTAATTTCGTGCACGAAGCTGGGCAGAATCGACGGATCGTCGTACCCTGAGGAGGAGCACTCAGTGACTGCACGTTGGAGCTGCTACCACTCCTAGTTTGGCAACCTAGTTTGGGCCAATAGGCCTCTAGACGTTCTACTGCAGAACTAACCCTCTTGCCATCATAAAATAAAAACAGAAATGGCACACGAAGCTCTCTTCAGCGTTCTACTTCAGAACTAATCCTCTTGCCATCAAAAGGCAACCCAGTTTGGACCAATAGGCCTCTAGACGTTCTACTACAGAACTAACCCTCTTGCTATCAAAAGGCAACCTAGTTTGGGCCTATAGGCTTGTTGTTGTCTTCCTACACTTGTAAACACTTGTAAACTCCTCTACGCTAAACCTACTGTGTCTGTAGTGAACCTGCTCTGTATATTTGTTAAATTTACGTTGTATCTATGACAAATTTACTTGTATCTATGTCAAATTTACTTTGTATCTATGTTGAAAAATGACTTTGTATCTGCGTTAGACTTACTCTGTACCTGCGTTACACATACTGTGTCTACGTTGAACCTACTCTGATTCTACGTTGAACCTTCTCTTAATCTACGCTGCACCTACTTTGACACTCTTCAATTGCCCTACGAGGGAGTTTGCATCAACTTCGTGTTGGGACTCCGGTGGAAAACGGGAGCAACTACTACAACTACTCATGTGAATCCATCAGTAATTTATGCTCCGAATTTTTATTTCAGTTAAACCATCATTGATTCATTCACTGAATTACTATTCCAGTTAATCCATCGTTGGTGTATCCGCTGAATTGCTCCTCCAATTAATCCGTCGTTAATTAATCACCTGAATTTTTCTACCAGTTGATGCGTAGTTAATTTAATCCTTTTTCAAGTAAATCCATCTGTTATTTACTCCCTGAATTACTCTTCCAGTTGATGCGACAGTAATTCCTCCACTCGTCCAGTTAAATCATCGTAATTGTTTACTGAATTACACGCTTTTCGATCCATCGTTAATTCATCCACTGAGTCATTTATACACTTAATCCATCGTAAATACATGATCCAAATTATTCATCCAGTTAATTCAACGGAAATTCATCCACTGAAATATTCGACCAGTTAATACATCCCTGATTCATCCACTAAATCACTGATAGTGAATCCATCGTTACTTTATCCACTAAACTAAGTAATCGTCCAGTTAATCCACTGCAATATATTCACTGCATCAAGCGTCCAGTTAATCCACTGCAATATACCCACTGCGTTAAGCGTCAAGTTAATCCACTGTAATATATCCACTGCGTTAATCGTCCAGGTAATCCACTGTAATATATCCACTGCAATAATCGTCCAGTTAATCCACTGTAATATATCCACTGCGTTAAGCGTTCAGTTGATCCACTGTAATATATCCACTGCGTTAATCGTCCAGATAATCCACTGTAATATATCCACTGCGTTAGGCGTTCAGTTAATCCACTGTAATATATCCACTGCGTTAAGCGTTCAGGTAATCCATCGTAAATTTGTCCAAACAATTCCTCTTCCAGTTAATCCACAGATAAATTATCCACTCTAGTTTTTTTCCTATAAATTCATCGTTGATTTATCCACTGAATCACTTCCAGGAACTCAATCGATGATTCATCCTCTGAAATTTCCAACCAGTTGATGCATACTTATTTTAACCACTTAACTATTCTTCCAGTTAATTCATCGTTAATTTACCCCTTCAATTATTGTTCCAGTTTCAGTTAATCCAGGTAAACAATCGTAATTTCTTTACTGAATAACAGCTCGTTTCAATCTATCGCTTATTCAGACAATTAATTTCTCTTCCAGTTAATCCATCGATAATCCATCCAGTGAATTACTTTTCAATTCATCCATCATTATTTCATCCACTAAATTACTCTTCTGGGTAATCCATAGTTAGTTTTAACCTTAATTACTCTTCCAGAAAATCCATTGTAAATTTATCCTCGTAATTTGTCCGTCAGGTGATGCATGGTTTCTTTATTGACAGATTTATTAGTAAATTCGCTCCATCGGTAATTTACAGACTGAATATTCATGTGTTCTTCAGATAATTCATCGCTAAGTAATCCACCCATCCAGATAAACCATCGTAACTTTTTAAACCGAATTCCATTATTATTTCCATATTTAATTCATAAACCAAATTACGCTTCCGCTTAATCCAACGTAAACCGATAATCTGAAATACAATTCCAGTTAAACCAGCTTTAATTTTTAATCTAAATTATTATTTAAGTTATGACAGCATATATTTATCCGCTGAATCACTCTGTCAGTTGCTCCATCGTTAATATATCCTCTGAAATATGGACCTATCCAATTAATCCATCGGTAATTTATCCACTGATTGAGTCGTTCTGTTAATCCATCTTTATTTTATCCACTGAACTGCGATTACAGTTAATCCATTATCCTTTACCCACTGAATTATTCTTCCAGTTAATCCATCGTTAATTTACCCCTTCCGATTCACTCATCCATCTAACTTTTCGATAATTTACCCCTGAATCCCTCTGTTAGGTATTCCATCGTCCATTTGTCCACTGATTTTTTTCCTGTTAATCCATCATGAATTTAGACAACTGAATTATTCTTCCAGTTAACAAACTGAGTTGCACTTTCGGTTAAACTCCCGGTAAATTTTTCCCTGAATTACTCTTCCATTAAATCCATTGATAATTTATTCACTGAGTATGATTTAGGGATTTTAAGGATTTAAAGGATTGAAATTTATTTAGGTATAATGACTTGTTGACAAAATAACAGAAATATCAGAATACACAGATGAGACGTACCAAGTCTTCGTCAGCTTGAGCTGTTCTGAAGACAACATTTGCTACCTCGGTGAATTTAATATTAACTTAAAACTAGGGTTGAGGAGTAAGGACCAACCGACGGACATTGTTGGAGGACTTCCTCTACTCTCCACTTTTTAATATGTAGAGAGAGATGCAAGCATTAAATTGGATCATCAATTTCAAGAAAAATAAGCAGAGTAAGTTTGATCACCGACGTTCACTTTATCATGACTATTTACTGTTTCAACTGTCATTTACTTAGCTTGAGAGCAGAAAATGTCCGACATGAGGATGTCTATTATATTACTCACACATTGTTTGGCGTACGATGGCACCAATTTGAAACTAACTGCATAGTTAGCATGACATATAAACATATGCATAATATAGTCTTCAGTTGATTCATCGTTGATTATTCCCCTAATTGTTAAGGAGGTAACAGATCGCTAATTCATTCACTGAACTACTGTCCATGTTAATTCATCATTAATTCTTCGACTAAATTACTCGCACAATCATTCCTCCTATAGTTGAACCATCATTAACATATCCGTAGATTTTTTTGAGTTAATGAATTGTCAATTTATTCGCTGAATTACTCCTCCAGTTAATCCATCGGTAACATATCCACTCTGTTACTCTTCCAAGTAATCCTTAGGTTATTAATCCCCTGTTTTACTCTGCTAGTTGGTCCAATGGTTATTCTTCCCCTGATTTACTCTGTCTGTATATCCATCGTAATTTTATCCTCTGAATAATTCATACAGTAAATCAATCGTAAATTTTTACCACTGAATTACTCACGAACTTGATCTATCGTTCATTCTTTCACTAATTACACTTGCTGTTGATCCGTCGGCGTTTTATCCACTTCATTATTCTCCCAGTTAGTCCATCGCAAGTTCATCCACTGAAGTACTCTCCAATTAATTCTTAAACTGTCGTATTCAACCAGTGAATCAATTTATAATTCATCTAATGAATTACTCTTGCAGTCGATTCACCGTTGATTTTTCCACTGATTTAATCTTCCAGTTATTCCATTTGTAAATTTATCTACTGAATTTCTCATCTGCAATCATCTATCCACATATTTTTTTCCGTTAATCCAGCGTAAAATGTGTACTCTGAATTACTCTTCCATTTAAGACATTATTTTACCACTGGAAAACTCTTCCACTCCATCGTTAGTTTATTTACTGAATTCTTCTTCCTGTTAATCCTTCGTTAATTTGTCCACTGGATTTCTCTTCCAGTTCAAGCTTTGTTGGTTGGTCGCTACTGCTACCACGTTTGTGATAGTTGCAGTGCGCTCTGAACTGGTGGTATCAGCAGCGACCGAAGAGTGATAGTTCGTGACTTTTGTTAAACAAATTGCTAACCATTGAGCTTGAACCGATCCCTTTTAGGGTTGGGATGGCTCGATGGCATGTATCATCGTCCACCACTCGAGAGAATGATGAGCTATTCTGTTCACTAATATTAAATTATTAGTTGTTAGTTTCGATTCAGAACGATGAATATGAAATTTTGATCAAGATATCAAGTATGAAGAACAAGAACATTTGTATCGTCGTGTAAGTTATTACTATTGAACTTCTTAGTTTGTGTCGCTTAGGGGCCAAATTTTGTGTGTTTGAGTAAGGGGATGAGTGAAGGATTGTCTTACTGTTGGCCACCCTCCGGGTCGGGGAATGAGTGAAGGATTGTCTTACCGTTGGCCTCCCTCCGGCTTGGGGGATGAGTGAAGGATTGTCGTACCGTTGGCCACCCTACGGCTCGGGAGTTGAGTGAAGGATTGTCTTACCGTCGGCCCCCCTCCGGCTTGGGGGATGAGTGAAGGATTGTCTTACCGTCAGCCACTCTCCGGCTTGAGGGATGAGTGAAGGATTGTCTTACCGTTGGCCACCCTCCGGCTCGGGGGTTGAGTGAAGGATTGTCTTACCGT
>SDVV010013355.1:0-15139 GCA_016164225.1 Gammarus roeselii | reverse complement strand
ACCCCAAATCCACCTGGTCTCCCAAGTCCCCCGGGTTCCCGAAACCCCGGGTCCTCGAGTCCCGCGGATCCCACGAGTACCTCCTCTCCCTGGGTCACCTCCTCTCAACCAACCTCGATACATATAATAATAATGATAAAATTCAAAATTTATCACCATGAAAAAAGGGCAGAGAAAAATAATAGAGCCCAAGCAAGAAGAAATTATAAAATACTAAAATAAAGTGTTAATGATCTATAAAATGAATAAGCATCCATCCACCCCAAGTAAGTTTTGTTTTTCCCTGTTCTCCCGGGATTGCTATGAATTCCGGTGTCACGTCCTGGGAAAGTGATTTGGTACGCGGTGGTGTGGATGTTTCGTGGTTTAATCCATTCTGCTAGGGAAACGTTGGTGATTACAAAATCCTTTGCTAAACCTGCTGCAAAAGCCCATAGGTCAGTTTTGGAAGTGTTGTTGGAAGTGAATGTTATTAGTCTTGTAGCATTGAAGAACGGATGTATTTCGACAGTTACTTTGTGCTTGTCTCTTTTGTTAATCATTTGTATAGCGTTACTTTGCTCGATATTCACGACGTGGGCCAGATACTTATTTCCTTGTCGGTTTATGATTATCGGTCTGCCCCCCAGTTGTTTGGAGAGCGAGTTCATCATGGTGAATGGGTTCATTGAGGGAGCAACTTTGTTTGCACCGCTATCTACAAGTGTTATGAGGAAGTGGGTAGGGAATGATGCTAATCTCCTCTCCTAGGTGGGAGGGTCAGCCTGCGGCCGCAGCCACTTGTCGCCCGACTTTGTTCTCAGTTTGGTATTGCAGGATTCTCTCTCTTAGTTTTGTCCTTTGAGCAGTCTTCGTGTGCCGTAGGGTGGTCGTTCATTTTGCAATAAAAGCAGTGAGGTTCTTCGGATGGGCACGACAAGGGATCGTCTCGCCTATCGTGGTCGTCCTGGGAGCAGTGTGAGCATCTTTTTTACCGTTACAATTTTGACTCGTGCGTCCGTATTTCTGGCATTTATAGCATCGCATCGGACGTCTTTCGAAGGGTGTAACCTTGGTTTTGGCGTCAAAGAAAGGTATGTCTATGTAGTTAGGTGAGGTGGGGCAATTGAATTTAAGCAGAAGAGCCGTGGTGGTGTTTCTTCTTGGTTTGATTTTTGGTGCGATTTTCGCTTCAACTAGACATTCCTCGTATTGGACGAGTCCGGTGATGAACACATCGGATTCATCACTCGGGAGACCCTCGATGAAAATCAGGCCTGAACTCATGGAAAAAGTTGGGTGTGGTATGATTTGCAAGTTTTGTGTCTACTTTAATGGTGAAGCTATCGTCACCGCTGTCAGTGATGTTGAGAATTGGACGGCCAGTCATGGAGCCCAGTTCTTCTCGTAGCTTATATGGGCAAATATCCGGTCTGTCATTGACATCAAATGTCATTTCCAAGTGTTCGGGGAATTTAGGGCCGTTGTTGAATAGGTTGTGGTCATCAAACCGTGTGCATTGTCTCCTCTTTGTGTTTTTTGGTTTTTGGGCGTCACGAGTTTCGGCTGGGAGGAGAGCGATGTTATCGGAGAGGTGAGAGGCGGAAGCACACAAACAGGTTACAAGTTTCCTGGCCTCAATCTTCTTCATCGGCTCATCCAGTTGGGTATTCATAGTTGCACATAGGTTCTCGAGTTTAGTGAGACGTTCGCCGACTTCACTGGAGGGCTCCGAGCAGTCCTCAGTCTTCAGCTCGGGAAGGCCTATCATTTTGCATATCTTGCCCAGTGTATTCTGCATTCCTGTTATATTAGCGTCCAGCTTCAAGCCGCGTTCATTTGAGTCGTCGATTATGACCTGAGTCAGGTCTCCTGTCGATGAAGAACTTCTGAGGGGCTCCTCTTTCTTTCTTTTAGACTTGTTTGAGTGCGACGCTCTGGAGGGCCATCAGCCCCTCTACGATAGGGCATGGTCTTGCCCGTTGTTTGATCCCCGGCTTCTACCCGGGCTCTGGGTAATGAAGGTGGGGCCTTCTTTACATTTATTTCTGCTGTATATACGAATATACACACTAACTTGATCTCTGAATTTGCTCTTAAAATTAACCTTAAATGTAGATTTTTGTGACAATTTTTTTTCATATGACCTTTTTTTTGCAATTATTTTGTTGCTTATTTTAATTTCAATTGGTTACGATTCTAAATTCACAAACCCCGGTGTCAGTGGGGGGCTCACCTCTTTGTGCACCGAGGGGGGGATGTAGCTACAAGCTAAAAGGGGGACGGTGTGGGGATCTTCTAACTCAAACGTATATACACAAAGGGACGAATGACTATTGGTGGATAACGAGGACACCGCGGGAAGGCGGGTGAGCCTGGGATACCACCAGGGGGTATCCCTCTGAGGTGCCTTATTGCTCTCGCTCTAAAGAGATGATAGTCGATCTCTCCAATTTAGTTTAAAACTTTAACCTTTACAAAACGATATTTGGTCTCGGAGCGATATTCGGCTTAGAGCGGTGACCGGTTCTTATTTTGATACAGCAAAAAATAAGTTTCTATACCCTGGAAACTTGTAAACTTTGGAGCTTTGACGCGAATAGCAGTATGCGATGGTGTTTTCGAACTCACTGGTCACTCATTGGTTACGATACTGCCTCTGCGCAAAGCTTATACTGTTGTGGGCGACAAGCAGGCAGACTGAGCGGCACGAACAGCTGCAGCAGTGCCTGACCCAGCAGAACAGCGTCCACTTCCATACAAAAACTTTTACCCACCAATTAAAAGACATATGCAAAATAAATGGAGCATCAAGTGGTCGAATATTTCCATGAGAGAAAAAATTTGCACCTGCACCTTGAGCCACTTTGAGCAGCCGATCTCGGCGGACAGAGATAGTTTCATCCGATTGAGAATTGGACACAGTAGACTAACGCACAGACACGTGATGGAGGCGTCGCCTCCCCCACACCGCATGGACTGCTTATTCCCTCTTACAATAGCCCATGTCTTAGCAGAGTGCCTAACCTGGACGGAATGTCGACACACCTACTTCCCCAAGAGCCGGTTCCTGGACCTTCTTAATACACTCCGCTCAATGCATACTGAGCTCCCTCAGAGGAAATTCAGTGCGGAACCACTTCTCGACTACCTTTGTGAAACCAAACCTATAAACTGTAGTAACCTGAGCATGCCGTGATACGAGGCAATCCTGGAGACGAACGATGACTTGTCGATGACTTGATGCAGACCTGACTGCTAGTTTGACGTTCGGTGCCAGAAGGAAATAGACTGCAGTGTACTAGGAAGCCTTGGAACTCTACTTTAATCTTACTCGCACTCTACAGAGATGGCCCAGTATTGATTATTATTAATTTATCAATGACGTTTTTTTGCCCATTATTCAACCCAAATTGTGTTGTTTTACAACACTACTGTTATTTTCACAAAATTTGGTGCAATCTTGTGTTTTTGAGCATGACGGTTCGTACCTCTCCTCCCCTGTTACGTAAGCCCCGCTCACCCAAATCTCTTGACGATTAGTTCAAGGACGAACGAGTAGCAGGAGGCGGAGAGCGAGTACACCGCCATGCCCCAACATCCGAAGCGCACGCCTTTCTCATACAGCTCGCGAGAGGTCGACCCCTCAGGCGCCTGTGGTAGGGGCACAGTTGACGAATAGGGTGACTCCACGAAACGGAATGAACCATTCACCTCATGTAGTGCTCAAAAATTTGATTATGACAGGCTCGGTACTAGAGCAATAAAACGCTACTTGAGCAAGCAAAGACTTTTTCACCTCAGGGCCTCCTCCAAACACTGCCTCGCCGACGAAGTCCGTGAAGTAGAGGGAGTAGCAAACGAGGGACATCCAGCAAAAGAAGTTGGTGACGCACAGCATACGTAGGCTCTGGAATGGTATGGATGGAACTGATACACAAGTTCTATCTGGTATAAGAAGATACTATTTCTTTGAAAATCCTCCAAAGTAATGTAGAAATCAAACCAGATACATTAAGTTATCTCAAACTGACATGTAGTTTGAAATTACTCTTATGCACAGATTCATTCACATGATCAGTGAATCAAATGACAAGTCAGGTAGTCAACGAAAGTCGTCTGACAGACAGAAAAATTCAATTGACCAGCCCCGAAGCTGCAAATCAATGGATTTAGTAGTTGACGGGTTGCAGCTACACATCTTCATTGTAACTAAGGTGCCCCTTTGGTATAGTTCAAACAGATGAATGACAGGCAACGGGATCAAATGGAATTTCATTGACGATTTCAATTTATAAGGAGGGAATTTGGTCAGGTTGACCACTCCTGTTTTTTCAATGAATCAGACCTAAATCAACACCTCAAATTGCTATGTCAACGAGACCAATTTATTTTGAAAGAGAGCAATTAGGTCCCAATCATACAAATTCACAATTTTTTGCTAATCGTGGGTGGTGCTGGCATCTCCAGGAATGCTAAAAATACATTCAAAAGCAAATTGAATTTTATCAATGATAGAAATCGTGGTGAATGTTGATAAGTGGAAAATGGCAATGAAGAATTCACTACCAAAACGCAGAACATAATTTATTTTCGGGGTCGCAGGCTCACCTTAGGCATATAGATGATGGAGGAGAGATACTGGCGGAGGGTAGCGGAGGAAGGCTCGACCTCCAGCACCGAGTCGGGCATGGGGTTAAGGGGGGTCGGTGCTGTGGGAGTGAAGGTTGTATCCTGCCACGAGAACAAGTGTTGTAATTGTAGGCAACTGTAACTTTCGAACCGTCTGCTCTCAACCATAGAATAATTGTTGTAGAGTGTAGATGCGTTACAGATACAAAGTCAAGTTTCATCTAAGATGTTATGCGTGCAGCCTACTGTTGAATGAGTGACCTGCTCTTGAAAAGATAGTCTGCAGGGAATATTTTGAGGTATCGTCGTATTGGCACGAATCACTTGGACCACAAGGCTAGCCGTCTCCAATTCATTTTCCAGCCTTTTTCAAGTTTGTCGCCTTCTGGATGGTCCGTTGATAGTGAACCGTTCACACGACTGTTTAAACGGTTAATGGAATTATCTCTCATTATACCTGTGCATTCTCTCCCTGCACGCATTTTTGTGGCATACTTTTGGGTCGAGCAGGAAGTGAAAGAGTCCCAATGAAGAGCTGCCATCGTGTCTCTGGTATACATGAAGACAATTCACTGGAGTCTGTCGGCCCCTCAGCAGACACCTCAACGTCACTATTATACGGACCATTCAGGAGGCGACAACTTTAATCGTGCCTTCCTACTGAATGAAAGATTCACAAGCTGCGAGGCTGTAGCAGGTAGATTTGAAAAGTAGAAAATTGCTAACTTCTAACGGGATAATTCAATAAGCATGCTTTTAGGTGTTTCCATCTAAATGGATTGAAAGATTCTTGGCTTAAAAAAGTCATCCATTGCGATGAGGACAATAAGCGTGTGACGTCAGAGCCTCGAAACCCTATAGCATCTCACACAACTCACCGCCTGATTGAAGGAAGTCTCCTGCACTACAGCAGTGGCGCCCTCTTCGAACGGGTTGTCGCCGCTGCGATGGCCGTTTTTCTGGGGACAAAATAGTGGCAGCAATGCATTAGCTGGCACGTATGAGACGATAAAGAACGTACATCTTTGTGGTTTTAGGATTCACGTCAAAAGGATTGGAGAGCAACGGGAGACGGTTTGATCTTCGTGTCGGAAACATCGCCCTCCTCAATAGTCCCGGGAGGATAGACCACCTTCCAGAATTAGGTCTGAGTAACGGCGTCATCTCCAGTATCACAACGCGGTAAGTTAAAACATCGATTAGATATATCTGAAATTATTCAATCACCGTTACGTATTATTATTAAAATAATTACATAGTTCATAAAGGAATGACAGCACAGATTTCGAGACAAGTCTGTGTAAATAAAGATAAGAGATACTTAATGATCCGCTGTTAAGAGTTTTGATGCGTAAAACCTGTCATCCACGGGTTCGACGAGCCAGACAGCGGCCAATCTTTCAACAAGATCCAGCCATGCCTATTTGGGCAACCTAAGATGCCACCTGAAATGAGCAAACCGGCCCACACGGTCAAAGTCTCGCGTGTTAGGCGATGGGGACACCTGATGGGGGAACTTTGGTCTACGAATTGGGGGGAGGAGGGGGATTACAAGAATCCTGGATAAAACATATGGATCATACGCAGCAAAAAGCGACGTCATAGAAAATGGAAGCCTTCGATAAATAATGGTGTGTGTTGCTAAAGAAATTTGCTTTTTTCATCCGCTTTGAGTACTGGCTTGATCTTCAATTTTAATTCGTTAATACATTTTTGGTAACTTACGGTCGGAAAGTCACCGTGAATTGGTTCAGAATAAAAGTATAGGCCACACTCGAATTTCAGCGAAAATATATTTAGTTCCTCCTCTATTTTCCAAACACTCTCGTTACTTGCGAGGTAATGTTAGCTGATCTGTCATTTTGCTGACGTCACAGCCTCACGCACTTAATCAAGTTTGTTTTGACCTTTCGGCCACTATGAACAATGGGTAGGTTGACTTACAACAAGAGCGCAGATTCGTGAGGACGGCAAAGCTAGGAAATGACTCCCTGTTTAATGGACCGGATCAGAGCCTATTATTGTCCGACAACGGAACCAACACCAACAGCTCACCGCGGGGACCGACGACTCTGGTCTGTAGTCCCCGTCGCCCCCAATTCTCGTGTCGCCTTCCAGGCTGCCGTAGGACTTGGCTTTTCCATCGCCCGTCCTGCCCATGTCGTCTCTAATCTCCATGGGGATGGCCTCACCAATGTTGCTGTCCTGCAAGGATGCACCAGTCATGACAAGCCGTTATTAAGTAACAGTTCGGAATGAGCAAAATAATTGGCCCCTCAGCGACAAGTAAATAGCTGTTTATTATGACATGAGAGCTGGATATTGTAGATCAAATGCTGGATAAGAAAAATGTGGTGCAAAAAATCATTAAGAATGTATTTACCACCAATGCTTTATTCAGTGCATCAGAATATATCTGCCCCATTCTATAATTTAACCATTTAGGCCTACAGGCTGATCTTGTGAACCGATACTGGACCTGGTCGCCCATTTCACCCCACCTTCTTGGCGAAGAGTCGTGCGGTAGTGAGCAGACGGTCGAGTGGGATCTCCTTGAAGGACGTGACGGTTAAAAACACGCAGAACAGGAAGATGAACAGTACCAGCGTGAACACTGCACGAACGTGGCCTCCGAACACCCTGCCTGCAGGTGAAGGAGGGTGTTACTAGTGGGGACTGGTTAGACGATTGGGCGAAACATGGGACTCATGTAATCCGTAACTTGCCGGTCTGAATATGAGAATGGTGTGTTATGGTCTTGCTGAGAACATATAATGCAGCGTGGGCTGTGACGCTGACCGTACACTAGAACTAAAGTCATGTCAAGGCTTATGGTGCAATACATACAAATGTACGATACATAAAAAGTAAGAATTTAGTGATCCGAACACAAGACAATCCGGTGTTATCGAGAAGTGGCCAACTTTAATTGTGACGTTGAAAGCATCCTAAGGGGGCCGACAGACTCCAGTATATTATCGTCAAATGTACCAGACAATAAAGACGTTGAGGATGAAAAGGCAAAATATAGTTCATTGATAACCAAATCCAGCTGCGCAATCTAAGGCAATTCCGTATTGGTAGACATACACAAGATATGTAGAGCTATGCATCTAGGGTGTAAAAGCTGCTTCTGTTCGGTGTTGGCAGCTTTGACTGATAACTTTTACTGCAATAGTAACAAATCGCATGTTACTTTTCGTGAAAATCTTTGTAACGTTCCAGTCTACGGAACAATATTGATCTCACACGTAATAATTACTCTTAAAAACAAGCAACATAGGAGAAACCCTTGTCTCCATTGGAAACAAGGGTTTCCTGTTCTCCCCTATTGCCGATGGAGCCTCATCATGCCTTCCCGCCCTCGCATAGCGATGATGATGGCGTCCCAGTTGTTGGCCCCCATGACATACCCTGTGCTGCCCCTGATCCACTCATCGACGATGGTGACGTCCCATTTGATGCTTCTCGTGACGTACCCTATGCTGCCTGAGCCACTCACCAACGATGGTGACGTCCCATTTGATGGCCCTCATGGTGTAACCTGTGCTGCCCCTGATCCACTTACCTACGATGGTGACGTCCCATTTGATGACCCTTATGCTGTAACCTGTGCTGCCCCTGATCCACTCACCAACGATGATGACGTCCCATTTGATGGCCCTCATGGTGTCACCTGTGCTGCTCCTGAACCACTCACTAACGATGATGACGTCCCATTTGATGCTCCTCTTGGTGTACCCTATGCTGCATAAGCCACTCACCAACGATGATGACGTCCCATTTGATGGCCCTCATGGTGTAACCTGTGCTGCTCCTGATCCACTCACCGATGATAGAAACGTCCCACTTAATGCCCTCATGGCGAAACCTGTGCTGCCCCTGATCCACCCGCCGATGATGATGATGACGCCCAGGTGATGGCATTTTGGCGTATCCTGTGTCGTCCCAGCAGATGGCCCCATGGCATACCCTGTGCTACCTCGTATCCACCAACCAATGATGGCGACGTCCCTATTGATGGTTCCCATGACATACTCTGTGATGTCCCCCGATCCACACACCGATGATGGTGACATCCCAGTTTAATGCCCCATGACGTACCTTGTGCTGCCCCCTGATCCACCCACCAATGATGGTGACGTCCCAGTTGATGGCCCCCATGGCGTACCCCGTGCTGCCTCCCAGCCCCGCCATCACCGTGAATGTCGACAGTCCCACCGCGCGGTCCTCTGAAAAGGGCACGGATCACATCAAGCGATATTGGTGAGCATAGAACTACATGTGTGTTTTTGTAACCAGAAATCGTGCCAGCTGTTATGATTTGACGTGATCCGGTCGTTAGGGTGGCTACTGACCATCCCTTGACGTAGGGAGTTCCTGGAACGCCATCAAGAATATTGGGATCGCGTCGGTGAGCAGATGAGCAGTTATCGTGAATGCATTCGGACGAGGCGGTGACGTGCATTGGCTTTTTGATGTAATATTTCCTCTCGATATCACACAAGTGTTACATTTATCTCGTCCAAACCAATAATATAGTTATTCTTTGCGTTTTCTGAGGTTATCGAGGTCAAGCAACTTCGTTCGGACGACTGCACGTGACCACTCGTTGCCATGACAATTGTTTCTAAGCAATAATCACTATGCACTCGTTTACCTAAGGGGTACTTACAGGAAGGCGTTTTTTGTGGGCCCTCTTATAGAAAAATCTCACATAAAAAATAAACAAGAGTGACGTAGTCACTAGCAAATTCGTATCAAATGTGGGATCATAATTACCGCCAACTACTTTAATGTCGGGCGAGGTTTGTTTCGATACAAATCGCCTTTCGATTTGTGACAACTAGCAGCGTGACGCCAGATCTTCGGCACCCTGTATGGCAAGATGGGCCAGTTCTAGGGTAAAATGAGTAGCAAAAATGTGTTTTTTCTTTTGTTGGTATACGTAAATGAAATTAATTTAGATGGATGTAGCACCATATTCTCATAAAAAGACATCCTTGTGTTGGATATAAATGAATCTACACATTTCTATTCATAACTAGCTTTCCCTTTCAATTGGAAGGATGGCACCGGCTACTGTTATACCCCCAACTTACATAGATGGGATTTATGTTTTTATGGGATTTATGTTATTCAGAGATTATGCATGAACCTACGAAGAGTTCATAAACAAATTTTACTCATATCTTTTAGTTATTTTTCCATTTAGGAACAGTTCCGACAGGGCATAATAATAGCGACAGCGCACCTCTTCGATCCTCCGATAATCAACTTCCATTCCTGTTCGCCCACCCCCTCATTTCATAAAGGGATGCATCTTGTCCTTAATTTATCGTGTCGCTAGAGTGGAAAGTAATAAAGTGGAAAGTAATTGTAAATTGAAATGAGTTACTGCACTAGCAAAGGAAGCCATGACACCCCCAGCCTGATAAAATATCTACTACATGTCCTTGCCTGGATGTTGAGCGAGTTTGCCAATCATAGCAACGTTATAAAACTGCGGCACTCTGAGGCAGCCTCATTCGAACCGAATGTATTCTGGTAGCAATTACGAAGCAGATGTGAACAATTGAATGCATTCTGTTGAATAATCGTTAACTCAAAAGAATAGGGCATTTTTAACAATGGGGGACGCTGCGGTCAGTGTAAAAAAAATATAACCCCCAAAAAGTATGTCGGCGGTGAAACCTCAGGGACGACGGTTCACTCAGCATCAGACAGCGACAACGTGACACTATTCTGCCCTATACCTTAAGGACCGGTTCATTGGCATCATCCATGATTAAGGCCTTCGCGCGCATCCACTGTTCTGATCAGGATCACAGCGTTTGAGTACTGCCACTGCTCTGACCAGGTTCACAGCGTTCGAGTGCTGCCACTGCTCTGACCAGGTTTACAGCGTTCGAGTGCTGCCACTGCTCTGACCAGGTTTACAGCGTTCGAGTGCTGCCACTGCTCTGACCAGGTTCACAGCGTTCGAGTGCTGCCACTGCTCTGACCAGGATCACAGCATTTGAGTGCTGCCACTACTCTGACCAGGTTCAGAGCGTTCGAGTGCTGCCACTACTCTGACCAGGTTCAGAGCGTTCGAGTGCTGCCACTGCTCTGACCACGTTCACAGCGTTCGAGAGCTGCCACTACTCTGACCACGATCACAGGGTTCGAGTGCTGCCACTACTCTGACCAGGATCACAGCTTTCGAGTGCTGCGACTGCTCTGACCAGGATCACAGCGTTCGAGTGCTGCCACTGCTCTGACCAGGATCAGAGCGTTTGAGTACTGCCACTGCTCTGACCAGGTTCACAGCGTTCGAGTGCTGCTACTGCTCTGACCAGGATCACAGCGCTCTAGTGCTGACACTGCTTGGACCAGAATCAGAACGATCGAGTGCTAACACTGCTCACGATTTCTGGTACAAAATTTTGCTTTAAATATATCGCGCCTTCGAACACAAAGATCTCCTGAAAACACCGATCTAAGACAGTATACTTAGACAGGTTTTACTGACGACAAAATTTTGTATTCATTCGTTGCACAATTATCTTTTATGCATGTATACACTTGAGTTTACACTTCCAGATGAAATGTTATCAAAGTAACACATTAATGTATAGGCTAAAGAAATCTATCTTATACATATAGTTGAAATCTCGGTATCAAATTTACCCGGCATGCTGACATCGAGCAGATAAGCTCTGGCGGGGCTTTGACAGGCGTCGGCGTTGAAATCTAGCAGAACGGTCCCCAAAACCGTAAAGAATATCCCCCAAGGGTGATAGTCCTCTACTGGCTGCATGGTGACAACCTCCGTGCCCGTGTCATTGTTGAGGGTGTGCTCACGGTAGGGGTACTCTGTTGGCATGGGAAATTAATGGTTTGAAGTAAATGGATCACACACCACGTAGCTAATGTCATGGTTTATAATAGAACAGTCATACCACCAAACATTTTTACATAGGGTGGTTGAAACTGTTGTTGGATTTACAGTCCCACGTTTCAATAACAAGCAAAAACTTGTAATTTCCCCCAACACGTTTATTGTTACGCTATTCTTGACCGAAATACTTCAACCAAGTTCAATTTCGCACAATAAGTAGAACTACAATCGCTATGAACTGCACTGCACATAATTCTTGGACAAAACAGGTTAGGTTAGGTTAGGTTAATTAGCTGTTTTAAGCTAATATGACGTGAAGCTGATCCACATTAAATATCTTGTACCACAAGCAAGAGCCTTAATTCGAATGGAAACCACAGATCAAAGGTAAAATGCTACAGATGTTAACCGACCCTGTATATGTGTACAAATGTGTGTATATGCCTACATTGAGAAGACATATGTGCCGGCACAGTTGCTGCCAATGTTATGTATCTGCCTACATGGTGCCGGCACAGTGCCGGCACAGGTGCCGTCATTGACCCTGCGTATGCGTAAATAGTGTGCGATATTACAAAAAAAATACACGTAAAATAAAACCATGTGGAGTGATTTGTTATGGATAACGAATAAATCCCTGAATAATTACAATCTGTAGGCATAAAATATGTATTTTTTGGTTTGGTTGGTTAGGTTAGGTTAAGTATTAACGTATCTGACAGTGATAAATTCATTTTGTTTCCGTATTGTTTTCGTTTTGAGTTGGTTATGATTTGTTTTTATTTTGGTTCTGTTATCGTACATTGATATATGAATCTCTAGTTATGTAGCTTGGGCATGATTGTTGACTGTGGTTATTAAATCACAGATCTATTGTAAAATGATACAGATGGTGAACGGGCCTGTATATT
The DNA here is from genome assembly GCA_016164225.1 of Gammarus roeselii. Lineage (NCBI taxonomy): Eukaryota > Metazoa > Arthropoda > Malacostraca > Amphipoda > Gammaridae > Gammarus > Gammarus roeselii. The sequence goes on along the minus strand of SDVV010013355.1, from coordinate 2,734 downwards.
AGTGCAAATGTGTTTAAATGCCTACATGGTGCTGGTACAGTGGCGGCACAGCGCGGGCACAGGTGTTACCATTGAACCTGTTCATATGCATTGTCCCGGCACATGTGCCGGCACAGTGACGCTAACGCTTAGATCTTGTTTACTGCCCACCTTACATCTCAGATCTGTAGTAAGATGATAGAATGGATTTATTCAATATTCGCTATTGAATAAAAAAAACTTATTTCAACAGTAAAACCATACATAAAACATGGTAACTAAATAAATTTGGGTAAAACTAATAAAAAATACCTGTAAATTCATTGCCAACGCTCTAACAAACATAACAAACACTGATACATGCGAGCAACATATATTACCGTTTTTACCACTGCAGTCTACTAGCGAGCGATCACCTAACATCACTTAAAACCAATCGATATTACTGTACTCGTAACAAGTAAAGTGAGAAAAAAAATCTAGGTACACAATCTGCTAAAGATTGGTAAAACAATAGAGCCTAATGAATAGATTTGATATGAATAAAGCTTAAATCAATGAAAAAATACATAACATAAGTATGAAAACGGGAAAGAAAAAAAAATCATGGTTAGAATAGATAAGAATAGGTTAGGATGGGTTAGGTTTACGGCCATCATCACAAACCTTCAGCGAAAAATGGTAGAGTGGATATTGCGAATGCTCGAATAAGTCAGAAATTATAAATTGGATCGAAATCTCATAACAAAGCCTGAATTATTCAATAATTTCTAACTGTACAAACTGCAAACGGATCACAAACATTGATAAAAGTAAGACCTGCGTGAGTAAGCATCTAGTAAAGACATGCGAGCGGATCACCTAACTGGGGTCAACATTCAACTAATGGAGTATTTTAACACTAACAATCTACCAAAATCCGGCAGATTCGTTCTCCACGATAACTCAAAACAGTATCACAGATCCAACAACAGGCGGTAAAACATACCAATACTTTGTGCCACTATATCCAATTAAGTGAATTTAAACCCAACACTACATGAAATTAGGAGAATATATATCTAATACAGTTATATTCCTATGATGACCGTTAAAAAACGTATACCAACAAGTAAAATAGCTAAGTAAGTTTCTCTAGCATGGTTTAAACAACATTGATTAGGTATGATATGCGGTGAATCCTACCATACCGCAGATGATAAATCCTACACCGTAAACTAACAAAACAACCATATCGAAAATATCTGTCATTTAAAACAAAAACTTAGTTCATGCGTAATAAAGTAATAATACTACGGTGTTCGTTCAAATCTATAACAAATACCTAGACCTAACTGATGCTATGCCTCTAGTAGGACAAAATCAAAGCCCACTGTGTCATAACAACGAACTCTACAATGCTTTATTAGGTCACTTCTCAGCAATCTACGACTGATAATTAACATTTTTAGAGGTAACGCCCAGTCAATGTACAATACCTCAGACATACCATGCATCTGTTTAGTCCATCATCTTTGAACAACGTCAAACAAAGTCACATCCTGGACATAACCAAGAATCTATACACAGGTACAGTCGTCAAGAATGGGCCAGATCGGAAGAGCACACAGGGTGTGGTCATAAAAATGTGGGCATTTGTTCACAGAAGACCTAAGTAAATCACTACAACGACCTGTAGCTTGTCGCATAACCTCTCTAACAAACCCATGGGACTTAAGACCAACATCCACAAGAATTTACAAATTGACGATGAACTTGGATGAGCTCCAAATGACTACAAAATGTGTACTCCGCCTCTACACCAGGACCCATCCATCCAGTAAATCGCCTTCTAAAACGGTAAACTATACACTTGCTAGGGCTTGATGACAAAATTCCACATAGATATAGTACGGATTTACCCCTCTTGAACATATACTTCTATGATTACCGTGGAAAAAATCATACTACAATTATAAAATATCTTCGTAATTCTCTACTCTGCCCAAAGCAAGATTGAAAAATTGTAATATACGACGATATCCATCATAGTAAATCGGTCTACTTATACAAATAGACGTAAACGCAACAAGGTTTGGCCTGTGGGACTCTGCAACAGTAGCTATAAGTACCGGGAAACGCGGATTTTCTCCGGTCTACGGGAATTTGCACATGACATTTCAGCGTCGCGAAGGCAGTCGACGCAAAGGCAGTCGACGCGAAAGCGGTCGACGCGAAGGCGAGTGACGCGAAGGTGGGCGGCGGGATGGATGCCAGGCTTGCGGGACTAGATTGGCAGTTTTTATGTTATGAACATTTTTATTTTTATTTTATTTATGATGTTTATTGTATTTATATAGTTTTTTATTCTTTAGATGGTTGTATGGGGGCCTAATTTGTCACTAACTGTTGCTCGTTATATAAATTTATTTGTTTCTGGTAGGGATAGTGTTATAACAAGTTTCTGGAGGGGTGGGGTGTAGGGATCCCCTAGACAAAACGTTGGATGCGCTTTGTCAAATTAGGTGAGTTTGCTCTTATCTATTCTTTGTCTTATCATTTACTCCCGTGGAATGTTTGCTGTGTTTGAGTGAATGTTTCTTTATGTATTTATGTCTGGATTATAATTCTATATTTATTTCTGTGCCTATATGTTTGTATTCTTATCTAATTGGGGTATAATTGACTCATTCGGAGGTTGTTTGGTGGGGTTGTTAGCGGTTGGACGTTTGGTACCTGCCTGACATTGAATTTTAGGCAATATTCTGTGTATTTT
>SDVV010013354.1:0-15140 GCA_016164225.1 Gammarus roeselii | reverse complement strand
TTCGACGGACATAATGCACAAATTAAAAATAACATAGATGCTCAGATCGGCCTACTGGATTTCCGTTCTGACCGCAGCAGCTTCTGACCGCACCAGCTTCTGACCGCACCAGCTTCTGACCGCACCAGCTTCTGACCGTACCAGCTTCTGACCGCACCAGCTTTGTACGAGTTGACCGCACCAGCTTTGTGCGAGCCGACCGCACCAGCTTTGTGCGAGCTGACCGCACCAGCTTTGTGCGAGCTGACCGCACCAGCTTTGTGCGAGCTGACCGCACCAGCTTTGTGCGAGCTGACCGCACCAGCTTTGTGCGAGCTGACCGCACCAGCTTTGTGCGAGCTGACCGCACCAGCTTTGTGCGAGCTGACCGCAGCAGCTTTGTGCGAGGGAGGTACAAGCCAAGATGGAGCATCCAACTGCCTACCGTATCTCACGAGCTCGTGTCAAGCTCTTTAAGGCAAGCCCTACAAGCTCTTGAGGAATGAGGCTACCGTCTGGTGTTCTGATAAACTGTGTGGACTAGAAAGATGTTCATGCCTCTACATTGGCGTGCATTTTCTGGAACATCAATGAACATAGAAATAGTCTTACTCTTGGCATACACCAATAAAATTACAACATTACTTTTGTATGATAAAATATCAGTTACTTTGTATTAGGGTACCATAATGTCATAGACCTATGTCAGTAACAATCCAACGTGCTCATTTGATTTCTAGCGATGTCATGACGCCGGATTCCTTTCTGGTCTAATAATACTGCAAGTGTTCAAATTCTCTCTGTTCGGTCGTGATTAAGCGCCTGACAATCAAACCCAGTGGGTTTAATTACTTGATTGCACTTCATTCCAAGCAATGTAAGGAGACCTGCCAGGAGGCAACGAGATTTCATGCTATTTTGGCAATATGTCTAAAATATCTAATTTGGAATAGTCGCATTAAAGTAAGAAGTCATATTTATTAATCAACATACCTACAATTTTATCTAAATATGTGAATGTTACACACCAAAAAATGCGTGAATGATAATAGAATTGAGGCTACGTCATACTTTTAGAAGCCAATCATCTGTCATGGAGGTTGTGGGGGAAGAAACACAGTCACACTTCACAATATCCACTGGTCGTTAATATTTCGATCATAAATTATTAGACGCCCAAATGCTCAGTACCCAAAGACACTACGACTAGACAAAATGCTCAGTACCCACAGCTAATACGATCAGACCGATCGTCACAGGATGGTTTTCAAACGTACTGCGCTTGCATCCACATTCATGATATCCATCTGCCACAGATCAGATATCTATCTGCCTCAGTCCTGACACACAACGTCTACGATCAGGTATCCAACTGCCTCAGCAGGGGCATCGAAGATCCAAGCCCAGTCAACATTTATCGTCGACTGGGAATGGGATTATCGTCTTTCTGTATGGTATTTCGTACAACGTTAACCCACTAAAGCATTAGGCCACAATAACGCTGATGTTCTCTGGGCCTCCAGCGCTGAGGCAGAGCATTTCCAACGACTATAATGTGAAGGAAGAGCTTGGATTGGGGTCTCAGTCAGAGTATTGAGCCCCGGCTCTGTTAACGACGGATAAAAGATTTTGCACCGAACGAGGACTGTACCAGAGAATCTAGGCTGCAAGTCAGCGACTGCAGTCAGTAGGAGACTGAGCTTATGCCGGCAGTCATTGACTGCGGCTGCTATGAGACAGAGCTCAGGCAGGTAGTCAGAGACTGCAGTCGCTAGGAGACTGATTTAGGCTGGTAGTCAGAGACTGCAGTCGCTAGGAGACTGAGTTTAGGCAGGTAGTCAGAGACTGCAGTCGCTAGAAGACTGAGTTTTTAACGGTGAGAAAAATTTGTATCGAAATAGAATAGAAGTCGATCAGGTGATAGGCGTATCTCATGGTAGAGTTTGTCCAAAGCTACAAAAATATTTTCTCAATATTAAATCTCTGTATTATGAACATATATAGGTAAATACATCTAATCAAATTTGATTGGACAATATTTATTTGAAACTTCGTTTGTTTTCCTAGGGTAAACCAACTTTTGTTGTCGATTTAACATAGTGGCGCAGACTAGAGTTATAAACATGCATTTCGATCAACTGTTTTATGGGATGCTTTGATCGAGCCAATCTGTGTGCTATTCTCGAGGCAAAATTTATTGGTGATTATTTGAACCCAACTCGAGCCTCTTTCCTATAAGTGCCATGACTGGTCATGATCTATTCAAATGGAACGTGCCTAACAGTTCCCCCTTTCCTCAAAATCTGCACAAGTCCTTCTGTACAAATCTGTACAAGTCATATAAGTCGCCCTGTGTCAGAGGCTTAGAATCCTGCCCCCGTAACCCCTTCCGTGTCGTAAGAGGCAACTAATTAGGGGGCTCCTGCAGTGGGGGAGTTATAATCTGGATGCCGTAGCCCTTGCGTATCATAGAAAGCGACTTATAGAGGAGAAGCGAGGAGCCTAAGAATCCTTTCCTCTGTAAACTATTCCCTCACACACGGCAAGACGACGAAACCCGTTGTGTTTAGTCGCTCAATTTGGGTGGTTGTATTACGTATTTGGCATAAATGAGAAAATAGTGAGATATATGTGGGAATGAAGTTTGATGTGTTGGCGCTGAGTGAGACAAAGTTGAAAGGTAAGGGCGATGGTGAGTTTGGTGAGGTAAGTATAAGAAAGTCGGCCGTGGAGGATGGTTTGGCACGAGCTAGGGTGGTGTTGACATTAAGTGATCGGTTGACTACCAGCGTTACCTAGTGGAAGGAAGTGTTCTCAAGATTTATGTGGTAAAAGTTATGTTAGGAATATAAATATGGGTGCTTGTGAGTGCTTACGGACCTGTTAGCGAGAGGAGTTTACAAGTGTTTACAAGAGTCGGAAGACAACAACAGGCCTATTGACTCAAACTAGGTTGCCTTCTGATAGCAAGAGGATTATTTCTGAAGTAGAACGTCTACGAGAGCTTCATCAAGAAAGGGAACGGTTTAGCTATTTATCGGTGGTTTATGTAGAACTTATCGAGCCGAGATTTTTTGATTTTATTTTATTTGGGCCTCATTTCTACCAGAGGTCGAGCCGAGACTTAAACATTTCGATTGTATTGCTGTTTACAACCTCCGCTGTAAGACTGTTCCATTCTTAGACAACTCAATACGTGAAGAAATTGCGCATGATGTCGAGAGAGAAACGTTTCCTAACGATTTGAATCCTTTCTTCCTAGTCACACCGTTCGTATCTAGAGTGAAAAGGTTGGCTCGGTCGACGTTTTCCTCACCCTTCATAATTTTCCACACTTCGATCATATCGCCTCTGACTCGACGTTTCTCTAGGAGGAGAGGGAGCAATTTTTGACTGACCTGAGTGTGAGAGTTATGGAGGTCAATTCAATATGGTTGTACTGGATGACCTAAATGCGCTGGATATGTAGTGGTGGGGAATGTGATTGGGAGGTATGGCGTTCTCGGTAAAGTGAGAGTGGAGAAAATCGTATAGATCTGTGCATGGAGTAGGAGCTGCTGTTTGGAAAAAGCTTGTTCAAGAAGCGAGATATTGCACTTGGGTATGGATGGCTCATGATGCAAAGGTGGAGAGAGCGTTGATAGATTGTGCCCTGATTTCAAGGAGAGTGGTGGGTGGCTGGTGGCGAGCGGGTGTTGAGAGAAGAGGGTGACTATTTGATGGTGGTCGGAAGATTAAAAGTAGAGCAAAGGTGGAAACTGAACCAAATAGTGGAAGGAAAAGTGAGGTAGTGAAGGTGAGTGAGCTAAATGTGGAGAGCAAAATTAAGGAGTTCCAGCAGGCGTTGATGAGGAATATGACAGCGTGAGAAGGCAGGACCTTGGAAATGTTGAGGAAGTATGGAAGATGTTCAGAAATGACTTGCTGAGACGGATGAGAAATGGCTGCAGATGGAAGGGCTGCTAGAAGTGGAACGAGGCAGTCAACCAGGCAGTGGCGCAGACGAGAAGAGCCTTTCTGAAGTGGTGGAAGGGAGATCGGCGGTAGCCTATGGCAAGTATAAAGAAAAGCAAAATGAGGTGAAGTGGATGGTAAGGAGAGCCAAAAGGGACACTGATGGAGCAGAAGATTGTACCAGAATTTATTGAGAATAAAAAGTGGTTTATGAAATAGGTGAAGAAGGTGAGAAAGGGGGAGAGCAAAAAGAAGGAGGTGGTGAATGATGAAAACGGTCTGTTGCTGTTGGAAAGTGGTGATGTGCGAAAAAGGCGGGCCAAGTACTTTGAGGAGTTGTAGGATGCCAATGATATCAGAGAGGCTGACATTGTTGCTGCGGGTGGTGGTGCAGGGATGCCGGTTTTTAGATAGAGGCTAGTTGCGGACACTACTAGGGAAGAGGTGTAGGAGACGGTAGAGGTGATGAAAGCAGGGAAAGCCCCTGGCTTAGATGGCGTTTCGACTGAGTGCCTGAAAAGGGGCGGAGTAACGATTGTCAACTGGCTGGAGAGACTACTGAATTTGTATATTGTGTCGGGCGGGATGCCGATTGAGTGGCACAGTGCTTGCATTGTTCCGCTGCATCTGGGCATAGGAGATAAAAATTAATGCTGCAACTCAAGAGGTATCAATTTGTTACGTGTGGTCTGTAGGTTGTACGGAGAGTGCTTATCAAAAGAATTAGAGACTGTACGGGCGGCGCGATAAGCGAGGAACAGTGTGGCTTTAGAAGTGGGAGAGAGTGTGCCGATCAGTGTTTTTATTGGATTGACAAGTCTGCGAGAAGTTCTTTTCGAAAGGAAAGGAATGTGTTCAGGGCCTTCAAGGATTTGGAAAAGGCATACGACAGTGTCGGCAGGGAAGCGCTGTAGAGGGTGTTGCGTTTGTATGCAGTGGGCGGAAATATGTTGCTAGCGGTTCAGAGTTTCTATGTTGGCAGCAGAGCATGTATCACAGAGGGAAGCGAGGTGAGTGATTGGTTCACAGTGAAAGTGAGTCGAAGATAAGGCTGCGGTTTTTCCCCCTGGCTGTTCAATCTCAACATTGATGGAGTGGTCAGGGAGGTGAACGCGAGTGTAATGGGTCTTGCCTTGGAGATGTTGGAAGCGAATGGGCAGAGTTGGCAGTTAAGCCAGTTCCTGTTTGCGGATGGTACGGCACTGGTGGAGGATTTGGAGGAGCAGTTGTATATTCTAGTGTCGCAGTTAGGTAGAGTGTGTGAGAGGAGGAAGCTTCGAGTTAACGTGGGTATAAATAAAGTAATGAGATGCACGAGGATTGTCAACGCGAGCAGAATTAGTGTCTTCCTTGATGGAGAGTTATTGAAGAAATATTCAGTGATTTAAGTTTCTGGGCTCTCATGTGGAGAAGATTGAACTATTGGAAACTGATGTCGAGTCGCGAGTGGAGGAAGGGTGTAAAATAAGTGTTGGTTGCACCGAAGAGTGTAATGAGCTGAAGGATGTTGGAAATGGAAGCAAAAAGAGGGATGTAAGTGGGATGTATAAGATGTGAGAGCAGAAGAGAGAAAAGGACGAAACTTTAGGAGACGAAAGGATGAAGCGGCATGACTGGTGAAACGCTGCGAGACAGGATCAATGTAGAAGATGTTTGAATTAGAACGAGGATGGCGAAGAAGTTAGAGGACAAAGTAGATTCGCGTGTTCTGAGATGGATCGGGCCCGTGGTGTGAATGGATAAGAGAATATTGGAGAAAAGAGTGATGAGGGCCAAGGTGAGTATAAGTGGGCCTGGAGGTAGACCGAAGCTTGGGTGGATCGATTTTATGAAGCTGGTGTTGAGAGGGAGAGAAATGACTGTGGAGGTGGTGAGAGAGCGTGCAATGGGCAGGCGTGAGTGGAGGGGGGGTTGTGAATCGATAATTGTATTGACGTTTCTTTGATGTGCTTTCCCGCCCTTGAAATCTCGTTGAGAAACGTGATGTTCGTGGGTGGGTGTGGGGGGGTCATCATGACGCAGCAGGAGTAAACCAATCACACTGTCGGGCCCTGCTGCTGACACTGGCCTCGGACAACACTCATGACCCAGAGTGTATAAGAGGAGTGTGAGGTGCTCCTTGCCGTCGACCTTCCCCCTTCCTGGGGGTTAGGCCACGTATCTGTATCTGTTTCTGTAATTTCATTAGTATTAATCGTACTTTCTACGGCGGGAAAGTTTTCAGAAAATGAAAGTAGTTATGCTGATCATCTCCTACATTTGGGGAGAAGGTGGTCAAATGGATATTTTTTTTGTAATTTCAAGTTTTTTCAAATGTTTTCCGAGGTCTAGTATATATTTGTACTGCTGTTAGTCCAACGAAGCGTCTAAATTGCGTCAGATTCTGTCAAATATGTTTTGGATATCAAATTTAACTGTGAACCAAAGCAATATTTAGGCCTGAAAAACTACGGAGGGGTTTAATAGTCCAATAAGAGTTCGATCAGTGACGATTGTCCAACTCTTCAATTCTACATCCTACCATTCCGCATTAGACCGTGTACGACGTCAGTAACCCAACGTTGAACCATGTACGACGTCGGCCACCCATTTCTGAACCACGTACGACGTCGGCCAAGTCAAATAAATTCACCAGTCATCTCGAGATGGGAATGAGATCCTGAACTAAAACATTGAAAGCGTCACTGATCCTATACCCTGTAGACGATAAATGTTGACTGGACAGGTTGGATATCCAACTGCCTCAGCCATGACAAACAACTGTCACATCCCTGATTTCCAACTCAACAACCCAGATATTCAACTGCCCCATCTATTTGATATCGTACTGTTGCATCCCTGATATCCAACTGACCCAAGCCATGACAAACAACTGTCGCATCTCTGATATCCAACTGCAACAACCCAGATATCCAGTAGCCCCATTTATTTGATATCCAACTGTCGCATCCCTGATATCCAACGGCAACAGCCCAGATATCCAGTAGCCCCATTTATTTGATATCCAACTGTCGCATCCCTGATATCCAACGGCAACAGCCCAGATATCCAGTAGCCCCATTTATTTGATATCCAACTGTCCCATCCCTGATATCCAACGGCAACAGCCCAGATATCCACTAGCCCCATTTATTTGATATCCAACTGTCGCATCCCTGATATCCAACGGCAACAGCCCAGATATCCAGTAGCCCCATTTATTTGAAATTCAACTGTCGCATCCCTGATATCCAACGGCCACAGCCCAGACATCCAACTGCCTCATCAATATAATATCCAACCTTCCCATTCCTGATATCCATGAGCTTCAGACCGGAAATCAAACGTCCTATGAAGATCGGATTTCCAACAGCTTCAACCATAAAATATCCAGTCTCCACAGCCCCGTTGCTTGGTCGGGTCATCCGACCACCTCATACACGGTGCCCGGCACTACAGCCCGGTGCCCGATCGTGACCCAGGCTCGTATTAGGCTGGTATCGGGCAACGCAGATTGCAGGTTTGCCTTTGGGGCGGCCACTCTGATGAATGCTCTCATATCGCGCTTCAAGCCTCCTCGACCTCGCGTGTGGGTGCCGGGGAGCACAATTTGTTCGACTATAAAAGAACCAAGTCATTAGTCTCCATGACGGTTGGAACGCATTAAAATTGGCAGGCCTGAGTGTAACGTCTTGAAATGAAAATCGGAAAGCCCTGAATCGGTAATCCATGCATTAGGTTTTGTTTTGGTTGGATGATGTATCGTCAAAAGATGTATGTTCGCAGTATAAGATTGATAAATTGGGAAAAAGGAGTCTGAAAAGATCAAATATGTTTGGTAATAAGACTCAATCCCAGTTATTAGTTCAGGAGATAAAGTGACTCTTACTAAATAGGGAGGAGGGATCAGTACATCTCATATGAAAAACTCTGAAGCTGTCGGAGTAGGACATTCACGGTCTCAACAACCACAATGCTGACGTGATTAATGCAAGTATATGGGCTGGGATTTAATACATAAACAAAAGTTATAGCAAAGAGATATATCCTTCCTTTCCCGATAATCTCCTTAGACTACTAATAATCATAACGAATAGCTTACAAGTGTTTACAAGTGTAGGAAGACAACAACAGGCCTATTGACCCAAACTAGGTTGCCTTATAGTAGCAAGAGGGTTAGTTCTGGAGAAGAACGTCTAAGAGGCCTATTGGTCCAAACTAGGTTGCCTTTTGATAGCAAGAGGATTAGTTTGAAGTAGAACGTCTAAGAGAGCTTCGTGTGCCATTACTGTTTTTTTTATAACAACAGGAAATGGAATGGTTTAGCTATTTATCGGCTATTTATGTAGAACTTATCGAGCCGCGACTTAAACGTTTCGATTGTATTGCTGTTTACAACCTCCGCTGGAATTTTGTTCCATTCTTCGACAACTCCATTTGTGGAGAGATTGCGCGTGATGTCGAGTGAGAAACGTTTCCCAACGATTTTGTATCCATTGTTCCTAGTCACTCCGTTTGTATCTGGAGTGAAAAGTCTTGCTCGGTCGACGTTTTCCTTACCCCTCATAATCTTCCACACTTCTATCATGTCGCCTCTGAATCGACGTTTCTTTGCGAATAAAAATTGAGTTCACGAAGCCTAACTTCGTACGATTTATCCGGCAGCGAGGGGATGAGTTTGGTAACTGTACGTTGAACCTTCTCAAGTTTAATAACGTCTTTTCTAAGGAATGGAGACCAGAATTGAACGGCATACTCGGGATGTGGTCTTACAAATGCATTAAATAACTTGAGCATACTGTGCTAGTTTTTGTACGAGACAGTGCGGGATATCATACCTAGCATTTTGTTGCCTTTCTTGGCAGCATCGTTACATTGGTTGCTGCTGTTAAGTCATTACTAATGGTGACACCTAAATCTCTCTTCGGTGACGGGAATGAGCTTTTTTCCTGACATTGAATATTCGTGTTTGGGGTTATGAAGACCTGTGTGCATAACTTTGCATTTGTCGACATTAAATACCATTTGGCACTTTTCTGACCAATCAACCATTTTATTCAAGTCTAGTTGGATCTGCTGACACTCTAGTTCAGTTTGCACTTTCCCTCCGATCTTAGTATCGTCTGCAATTTGCTGATGTTTGAGAGTACGTTGCTATCAATATCGTTAATGAATATTATAAAGAGAACTGGCCATAACACGGACCCTTGAGGCACAGCACTTGTAACGTTACCCCAGGGGGAGTGAGCTCCGTTAAGTACAACTCGCTGCCGTCTGTCCGTAAGCGAGCATTTTATTCAGTTGTTAAGCTCGCCTCGAATACCGATGCTGTGCAGTTTACTAATTAGGCGCTTGTGGGGGACTTTATCAACGGCCTTCTGAAAGTCAAGGTGAATGATATCGATTGGAGATTTTGTGTAGGGGATTTCGATTAAATTTATGAAAAAGAGTAGCAGATTTGTAAGACAGGAACAGTTGTGTCTAAAGTCACGCTGAGAATCGCCAAACAATTTGTTTGATTCTAAAAATTCGGTAAGTTTATCCGAAATCAACTTTCCTTCAACCTGCCAATGACTGAGGTGAGACTAATTGGACGGTAGTTACCGGGATACTTTTAGTCCCCTTTTTTGAAAATTGGGGTATAATTGGCCTCTCTCCATTTAGAGGGAAAGGTGCCATTTGTGAGAGGTTGGGTGAAAATGTTTGATAAATATTCGGCAATTTCGTTTCTAGTCTTTTTTAGAATTCCAAGATGAATTTGGTCTGGACCTGGAGAGTTGGTGACTTTAAATTTATCTATATATTTAATAACTTCGGCGGGGAAAAGTTCACTGTGGTGAGGGCTTCAATTCGTTTTGCCGCTACGATATCCTCAGGATTAGGAATATCCCGATTCTCTAACGTATATACAGAGCAAAAGTATTCATTAAGTAGAACACTCATTCTGGTGTCGTCTGTTTCTAGTTCACCAACATCGTTCTCGAGAGGACCTATTACAGATTTTGCATTTTTTTGCTCGAAATATAACTTAAAAATGGTTTCGGATCAGTTTTGGCTTTGGCAGCAATTTAATTCTCATAATCTTTCTTCTTACGTTAGAGGACCCTCTCTAGATCTCGTCTGCTAATTTTGTATTTATTTTTTGCTGCGTCGTCATGTGGATGTCTCTGCTTTATCGAATGCTTTGTTTTCTATCATGAATGAAGGCGAATGTTGTTCGCCTGTTTTTCCGCGGGATATGCTCATATACGATATTTTTAAGCGCAGTCAAGAAATAGTCAAGCGATTGATAGACATCTTGTCCGAGGGTTATATTTTCTGACCCCATTGACTCTCTTAAGCCATCAAAATTAGCTAATCTGAAGTTAGGGACTTTTTCGCAGTTTCAACTCGACCTCTATCGAAAAATGGATACAGTTGTGGTCATTAGTTACGAGTGGTTCGCCTACTTCGACGTTCGTGACATGAGAGTCGCTTGCACTAAATAGGAGATCAGGAATGTTGCTACCTCTTGTATGTGTCTTCATCATTTGGGTCATGAACGTATCGTCTGCAAAATCAATCAGACGTTGGCCGGTGGCAGTACATTCGTCTGATTCCTAATCAATGTCGGGGATATTGAAGTCGCCAAGCGCAATACTGTGTTGTGTTGTGACAGCATCGACGAGGGTGTTGTAAAGATCGATATCATCTGCAGCCATGCTTTTAGAGGGGAGGGGGATAGACGAGAGTGATTTGACATTTTATATGTTTGTCGGCTTCTTTGATTGATACTATGTCGTGCTTGTTGTTTGGAATGGTGACTTCTAATATTTTCAGAGTGTATTTCACGAGAAACAGCACTCCTCTGCCCTCTCGGCCTTGTCTATCTTTGTGAAATATTGAGTAACCGGGAAGAGTAAATTCGCCCTAAATAATGCCTGGTGCTCAATTTCATCCACGATTCTGTGATTGCTATCATGTCGATACTTTCATTCAATGCAAGGATACCTAATTCTTCGATTTTGTCTCTGAGACTTCTAGCGTTCACGTAGTAACATTTGAGAGTACCGTTTGTCACATTGATTTGATTTGCTTGACTTATTTTGCTTCTACTCTGAGGTCTTGTGTCGGAGCCAGAACTTTCGTTTTCGTTTACACGGGTTGTACAACCGGAGCTGCGACTACTGCCTCCAACTCGGACTGGATTGATGACAGGAACTTTTTTTGCTAGGACCTGTGGTGGTGTGTTGATAAGCACTTGTATTTGTTGTGTATCTCGTGTTGAAACGGGCGGAGGTCGCTGTGTCGTTTCGTCGGGCACTGCTGGCGGAGTTGTTGGTATGATATCGTTTACGTTTTTTGACTTATTTTCGTTGACAAGTCCAGCGCCGATGTTTTTAAGGATGTTTTCGATGGTATCAAGTCCATATGTGTTAATGCGAGCCTTGTTGGTGATTCTACTAAAGTTATAGTACTTTGGGTCGATCATCGTATCCGAATAATCCGAGAAAGAGATTTTCTGGGCTTTGCAGAAAGTTGCTAGGCGATTGTTAAGTAAAATCATCTTGTTTAACTTGTATCTACTTTGGTTTGGATGGGGCAGGATGCCAGTGACATGGAGGTTTGCGTGTGAAGGTTTGATGTTGTTTAGCATGGTTTTATACCTTTTCCATGTCGATTCCGTATGCGTAACGTCTTTAGCTCCGACTTGTGTTATAACCCGCTTAGATGAATGTATCCTTTCCTTTGCAATTATGCCTGCGACCTCGTCAAGTTTCAAATCGGCTTTGCCGAGTATTTTCAGTAGAATTCTCCCTTTTCGCTGATTTGATTTGAAGGAGGTGACATTGTAATCACCAATCACAATAATTTCCTTTGTATTCTGAGAGTCCAGTATCTCATCTTCTGACACATCCAACCGTTCTCTTATGTAAACCTGATCAATTACGTACCACATTGATTTTGACATATATTATGTGATAGATGCACTTAGAAAATCACAATATATTTTTGACGTAGTGAACATACAAAGTTCAGAGGGAAAATGTTTCATCTGTACCTTGCTTCTAAGTCCTTACGAAAAAAAGGGTCATAACACATATTTTGAAAAAAAAATGCAAACAAGAATCACAATTTTATGCCAGATAATTGGATTTTATAATACAAGCGTTTCAGGTTTATATTACGAAATGATGTAGCCTAAACTGTAGGACAACATTACGAAATAGGAATCACGATAATGAGACTGGTTGATTCGTGACGCGAAAGGATTTATGATATTGTTCATTTGCAATTCTCAATTTGTATGAAGAAATTAAGAATATGCAGCAAATATGTGAACGTCAATAGTACTTAATTTATTTTACTTTTATTTTTATCAGGGGTACTTAAAACGATTTTTGAAATGTTAGATCTTTTTGCATAATAACTATACGTAATTACAGCCGTGATAGATCAACCCACCTTCAAACGATCGCCGAGGATATTACCTACCAGATATACAAGCAGCTAGGTAGTTTCAGAGACTTTCCCCATCACCTTTGGAGCCCAGCAAAGCTGACCTGCCAATCTGATCACGAAATTTTGCCGGCTGAAAAATAGATCCCATTATCTTGCTTGTATTCAAATAAGAATGTCTTGAACCACACATCAAACCCTGACCTCTCTTCCTGACCTAAAGTTGGTGCAGTGGCATCACTTGCTTGTACCAGAACAAGGTGCCGACACCAGCATGTTGACATAGCATGCAATTGTTGTTTCCAACATCAGCCATGAACTTGTTACTGGCCCTTACAGTGCCGGCAACAGCCCTGTAGTCATTGGTGGCTCCTGTAGTGCCGGCACCATGCTTGAGCCCGCTACTGGCTCCTGTAGTGCCGGCACCATGCTTGAGCCCGCTACTGGCTCCTGTAATGCCGGCACCATGCTTGAGCCCGCTACTGGCTCCTGTAGTGCCGACACCAGCCCTGAACACATTGCTGGCCTTGTAGTATGGGCAACAGGACTTTACCTGTTGCTGGTCCTTGCAGTGTGGGCACCAGGACTGTACCTAAATGCTAGTCCTTGTACTGAAGGTACCGGCCATGTACTCTTTTCTGGCCTTTACTGGCCTTAGCTGTGACGACACAAGCCCAATACCCTTTGCTCTTCTTTTTATAGTGCTGACACCCTCCTCTGTCATTGCTGGCCCTTGTAGTGCCGGCACTAATGATATACTATTACTGGCACCAACCAACACCCATTTCCGGGTCTTAACAGGTCTCATAACGCTAAGTTACTTCATAGCTCGGTCAAGGAAGTCTCACAGCGAGTCGTGCCGCTGTGATTATTATGATATACTTCTAGCGGCCTTGATTACGCTCAGGCCCTTTGTAAATGCCCTCCAAATGTGAGAGGATGGTTAATGTCTTCTTTCAGGCCCGGGCCAAGACGACCTGCTTATATTGCCCTGTTTCCTCCTAGCAAACTCACAAATGAAGCCTAAAAGGGAGGCAATAGTCTTGTTAAGGCCATAGCTTAGAATATTATGAGATCAGCTGAACGAGTCGTGATGTTGAAAGCTGGTAAGTCGTTGGTTATTTGCTTGACGGTCATTTGGAGGAAGAAAGATATTAGTTCAAGTGAACGGAAAGAAGTACAAATGCTGTGTTTGTTATGCCCAAGTCTGAAACAACTACAAAGGGCATGATTACGAATGAATCAAAGAATTTAGTCGGTAAATTTGATGAATCGTGCTGATTGAATGATATAATTAATATAGACAACTTTTTCGATGACTTATTTGTCGGCTGAGTTCATGAAATTCCTCGATAATATCCCGAATAAGCAGGACATCAATTTATGACATAGGTGGGATTAGACAAAAAAATTGTATTTTTCTCAAATTCAACATAAAAATTTCTTCAAAAAGTTAGTGAACGATTTATTGTCATTTCAACGAGAGAAAATCAAGACTTTCTCCATTTAAGGCACACAAAACTAGTGTCCAAAAGTTGAAGCAGTAATCAAACTCCTCCTAGCAGTCTTCGTGTCCTCTCTCCATGCAAGGCCGCCTCACCCTGTTGGGCCGACCAGTCGTGAGATCACGTAATTTTACCCGCGTATGAATTATTGGAGACACTAACAGGGTGTCAGACCATGGCGGTCTCTCTGTGGCTGGGAAAAGAACATCCTCCGGTGAGGCTAAGGCTGGTGTCGCAACACGGGCTGACATGAGGCAGCCATGCTGTGCAGCCTCATACGTCATGTCGCGCGACCGCATATCAGCAATGTTGAGCAGCCACGTACGCCATGTTGTACAGCCACGTAAGCCATGTTGTGCAGCCACGTACGCCGTGTTGTTTGGCTACGAACGCCTTATGCTTACCAACGTAAGTTATCCAACGAACATGGAAGTGCCCTGCTTGCTCTTAGAAATTAGTTCACTATGAACAAAAAAGAGCGTTAGCTATCTGTTACTGTTGCTATCTGTTACTATCTGTTACTATCTGTCACTATCTGTCACTATCTGTTGCTATCTGTTAGTTTCTTCCTACATACGGCAAAGCAACACCCAGGAATGCAATGGGATGGCAGTCGTGATGGAAAAGAGTGGAACATGTTTATTTGTATTAGGTGGAAGAGATATCCTTAGGTCTGCCTTCTCCCTATCTTGCTGCGAATTCATGAATTGCTGTTCATCAAAATCTTAGTTGTATTGTCTGATTTCAAAACATTCTCAATAAAGCATATACGTTGCACAACTAATTTTAACTCTCCAACAACGTATCATCAAAAGTGTGTATAGTGAAACCTTGTCAAGCAGGACCTTGATCGTAATTCAAGAATAGGTAGATTAGTAACAAGAAAGGTACATATTTTGACGGTCAAACCCAATACGAATGAATTCCGTAGAGCAGCCTCGATTCATATCGCCACATATTGGTATTATGTATATTTCTTTATGATATTATTTTGTCAACCTCTAGAACTGTGTAAGGTGACTCAGGTTAAAAAGTTGTTACCATGTCTTCCTCCTTTAGTTTTGTAGGATTAAAGTATAATGTATTATTCCGTATCAAAGTTCCTTCAGTAATTCCGAACATCTCGTTTCATCCAGAACACCGCTGATGTGCTTACGAATATCACGAAGCGTCTGTAGTTTTTTGAACATAGTAAGGTTGTGTTGAATAATGTATTTTATGACTGCCAGCCTTCCATTCATCCCAGGATTACGATTTCCGAGAAATCGACCAATAACCAATATA
>SDVV010013353.1:0-15140 GCA_016164225.1 Gammarus roeselii | reverse complement strand
CAAAGGGTTCCTGACACGTAACACAGAGCATCAAAGGTTGCAGACATGTAACACAGAGCATCAAAGGGTTCCTGACACGTAACACAGAGCATCAAAGGGTTGTTGACACGTAACACAGAGCATCAAAGGGTTCCTGACACGTAACACAGAGCATCAAAGGTTGCTGACACGTAACACAGAGCGTCAAAGGGTTGTTGATACGTAACACAGAGCATCAAAGGCTTGCTGACACGTAACACAGAGCATCAAAGGGTTGTTGACACGTAACACAGAGCATCAAAGGTTGCTGACACGTAACACAGAGCATCAAAGGGTTGTTGATACGTAACACAGAGCATCCAAGGCTTGCTGACACGTAACACAAAGCATCAAAGGTTGCTGACACGTAACACAGAGCATCAAAGGGTTGTTGACACGTAACACAGAGCATCAAAGGCTTGCTGACACGTAAAAAAGAGCATCAAAGGGTTGTTGACACGTAACACAGAGTATCAAAGGGTTGCTGACAGGTCACACAGAGCATCAAAGGGTTGCTGACACGTAATAAAGAGCATCAAAGGAATGCTGACACGTAACACAGAGCATCAAAGGGTTGCTGGCACGTAACACAGAGCATCAAAGGGTTGATGACACGTAACACACAGAGCATCAAAGGGTTGCTGACAGGTAACACAGAGCATCAAAGGGTTGATGACACGTAACACACAGAGCATCAAAGGTTGCAGACAGGTAACACAGAGCATCCAAGGGTGGCTGACACGTAACACAGAGCAGCATAGGTCGTCAAGTGTGAGATAACTGTTTCTCCTACTCCCTATAACGAGATGAATGGAACTCGATGCACCTCCGTGTGCTGACTAACAACAGGAGAGGCTACTCTGGACCGTGCTTCATAACATTAACAACAGGAGAGGCTACTCTGGACCGTGCTTCATAACATTAACAACAGGAGAGGCTACTCGGGACCGTGCTTCATAACATTAACAACAGGAGAGGCTACTCTGGACCGTGCTTCATAACATTAACAACAGGAGAGGCTACTCTGGACCGTGCTTCATAACATTAACTAATGTGAAAAAATGTAAATCTACTTCAAGATGTTATCATCCCAAATTTCGAGAAATAAACTGGAAAAAAACTTACAGTTGGTAATATATATTGCATGAATTTTATGATTTAGATTTTGTTGACAGTTCAAAGGTGGACGCCAGGAGCCCTGGCTGCTCCCAAACTCCAAGTAGAGGCAGTCTTATGATAATTGGTTGGTTCAAAAATATAACTCGAGTCTGTGAGGTCATTTAAAAATAATTTTTAGGTAGGAGTGACACTCTTATTCGCTGCAGACGTAATGGAGTGATGTATCTGCAGGAATAAAAAAATAATGCAGCAGCCCTACGGGCTTTTCATAGTGCGGAAAGAACATGGAAGCAGGGGGACAGTTCGCTTGATACAATACGAGGATATATAGCTTCGTAGCCTAACCTTATTGAAATGTAACTTGCGTTCCAATACTACGAAAACCGAAATTTAAAAGAATGGCACCATGGATGAGTAATATACGATTTGTGTTATTTAGTGACATCTGACTAAACCTTGACATTAATATGAATGAGGACATGACAAACCGGGTCACCTGAATTGCACTACAAATCGAGCTCGAATCGCAAACTCGACGCTGTCTAAACGAAAATTGCGATATCATTGTCAGCCCCGATATTATTGGCAGTACAGCAACATTGATTACAAATAACGTGTGCCACTGGAGGCAGGCCGTCAGGGGCTTAGGGCCGTTGCCCGACGGTGTATTGCTTTGGGCCGTTGCCCGACGGTGTATTGCTTTGGGCCGTTGCCCGACGGTGTATTGCTTTGGGCCGTTGCATGACGGTGTATTGCTTTGGGCCGTCGCCCGACGGTGTATTGCTTTGGGCCGTTGCCCGACGGTGTATTGTTTTGGGCCATCGCCCGACGGTGTATTGTGTAACTGTATACGGACTTCCAGAACGCCGCCAAAACACAAGGGGTAGTCGGCTGCCAAATGCCTTTGATGGGCTCAACCTTGCAATGAGAGATAGTAACAATTGTTCGGCGTTTTTCTTATACAACTTTGCTGTTCACTTTCTGTGTATGTGTGTGTGTGTGTGTGTGTGTGTGTGTGTGTGTGTGTGTGTGTGTGTGTGTGTTCGGTTGGCATTCACAGATAAACGAGACGACCGCTAAAAACATTTCCATTCCACGAACCCTCATTATTTATGTTCTTTGCACACAGATACGATATTTTTATAGTTGTCAGATATGGTATCGGGTAAAATAAACCGAATGTGACATAACATTAACGAAATGAAGAAATCGTAATGAACATATTCTATACCATTTTTCACAATGCTACAATTTTTATATATTAAATATCGAAGCATTACCACTTCTGCACTTTATCCTGACGCCAAAACATTAAAATCGAGCCAAACATGATCATTAAAATTCTCCATCGTCCACACAATAAACACAACACACTGTCTTAGTAGGACGCAGGTAGTTGGTGAAAATACACCACACGCACACAAGACGGTGCCACGCAGCTGGCCGCTCATACACCACACGCACACAAGACGGTGCCACGCAGCTGGCCGCTCATACACCACACGCACACAAGACGGTGCCACGCAGCTGGCCGCTCATTCAACAGCATTTGACACCGAACACGCGACCGTGAAGTCCTCTGCTTGCATCGCCACCTAATGTGAACTCGTTTATGACATGCATGCGTTGCAACTCTACTCGAGCTGAAAACTCAGACGAAGAGTAACAAGAGTTCCTCACACAATATACCCTCGAATATGAGAGTCGAGTTCCCCATTCGTCCGGTCCTCGCGCATTGAAACCATGGTAACCAATGAAACCATTTGTTTTCACTGTTGGAAGCATTTAATGATAGCAAAGTACAGTTCACGAACGCAATTGATTTAAACAAAACAAACATTAGCATAAAATACACATACGTGGGTATACCGAATACATCATTATTGATACAACTATGCAGTGGGCAGAAAAAAAGCAGAAAGCTTTAAAGGCAGCCTAGTGTCCTTAACTTAACTGAATACAAAACGTACTTTATTTACCAAACCAGCGAGAGTATCATTAGAGACCAGATCAGATACGCTTAAATACATATTGCTGCCTCATATTTAGGATTCTAGTTGTAATTCCAACCTTAAAACATAGGTTTCAAGAAATACCAATTTTGCCGTTTGTCGACAGGCACCTTGGTTGGTTCTGTCGCAAGTCATTCATGCACATCTGCGGTGGGAGAACTGTACTCCCTGTAGTGATCTGGCCAGGTGATAAGCTTTATTTTATAAAGTGTCATGATGAATATACCACCTCTGACCTTCCTTTCTCTTTTTCCGTCTTTGAGTTCCACGTCTTAGTCCCGTAAAGCACTCACTTTGCTCCCTACTCTGACAAATGCTCTGCCGCCATCATAGAAACTCCGAACAGCTATCAACAATTTCCTCCTACTCCATACAAATGCTGCACTATCCACAAAGCTGCCTTAGCGACCCTGTCGTAGGACTTTTCCAGATTCATGAAGCCCCAGAACTCATTTTTTCTCTTTGCATAGTCCTGCTGCAAAAATATGATCGGAGAACAATGATACCCCCTACCAGTCCTGCAGCCGCTCTGTTCCTAGCCAATATCACCATATGTACTCTCTCTGATCCTCAACGTACCGACAATACACAACAATCGGATACCTCTCAAGTTGCAGCATTCATTTTTATTTCATCTGACTTGCACTACGTCGTCCAATAGGCACCACCTCTTTCCCACCCAGTCGCAACTCCGTCCGAACAAGTGACTTCCCCTGCTTCTGTGACCTCTACCACCTCCTGCACTTCATGCTTATTAATAACCGCAGCACGTCCCGCTCCCAAAACCGGCACCTGTGCACCACCACTCACAGCAATAATGTCAGCCTCTCTGACGCACTCAACGTTTGCTGTTAAAAAAAGTGAAACAACATATAATTTTGGATTATTTTCTGATAAAATTTTAGTTGTTTAAAATCTCAGAATTTGTCCGTTGTTTAAGAGGCACTGGTCTTTTTTATTGATTTACTGGATAAGCACTTTTCCTCTGTTATGTCCAGATTTCAGTTTTTATTACTCCGACAAAATGCCGGAATGTCTGCGCGAAGACCGTAGTTTTTCCGCAACTATGTTACACCGGACAAATTTTGATTTGTCTGGTGTCTAGCCATGTTGAACGCCGATCATTGTTCTTCGTTTTGCCGGGTACAATAATTAGCTGGTAATGACATAGGTTAATCGATTTCAAAATGGAAAGCATAAGATGCACTTACCATTTTAAAAACATGCCTCCTTATGTGGTACCCTACAATCTTATCTGTTTGTCGATTATTTTAAATGGTCGTCATTTTGATCACTACAAGCATCCCGTTCGAAATAATGTCATGATCAAAGGAAAAAAGCGTATAACGGTATTTAAATGTGAAAAATAAGAATTTGTTAGCTAATTGATAATTCATCTCCACTTGTATTTTTTCTTATTGCTAGTTTTACTCAATGAATGAGCTGGACCACATTACGACGAATGTTCAGTGGGCTTTGCCCGAAGCCAAAGAGGAATTATATTTAAAAATCGTGTTATGTGCTATCATATTAATGATCCGCAGCGCTCGAGCCTAGGCAGGGACATGGCAGTTTTGTGTCGGGAAGAACCCGAACGCACGTCATAATGACGGACAGTCTACGGTGTATTGACAGAATGCGTGTGATCATTGTCAACATCACCAGAAAAAAATCAGTTGTTTGGACATCAAATATGTCCAAACCAGTTGTCCAAGTTTAAAAAAAATCGATACATTATTTGGTGTTTAGTCGGTCATGATAACATTGTCTGTTGATTCTAACGGACGAATACAAGGTATCCGGCCAATGAACTGCCAGACACTTCCGGTAAAATACAGCTCTTATTTTCAACTGTTCAACGACCACTCCTTGGATATGCCATTCCTACCCATGCATTTGTACTCGTGGAAATTTCGTTTTTCGAACAAGACATTTCCAACTACTTGCTTTCTCCAGGCACAACCCTATCTGGTTCTATCCAGTGATTTCTACCGAGACTGTCATATCTCCATGCCAAATTTTTCACCGCAACATCAACTCTCACATTTAGGTCCCCCAGTACTCAATACATTCACTCTGGTTAATTCGGAATTGCGCCCTCTTCTCCTCACTCCTCTTGCTACCGGGTTCGTCAGCCCTCACAAATGCCTATTTTTCTACACCAGCCTCAACTTTCACCCACATTAATCTAGAGGACACCTACTTCCACTCGGTGACCCTACTAGCTAACCGGTCACTCAATATCAACGCCACACTTGTAAACACTTATAATCACTTGCAAATACCCGTAAATAACTTCTCGGGCCTGACTTCTTTCCCCTTACAAAGCCAAACTCACATTCGCCATTAACTTCCAATTTCATCTTACCGTGCAGCCCATGAAACTTTTTTCTCACATGCAGCTCACCAATCTCCCTCCTCTTTAAGTCGTTTGTACTACAACCAAGCACATTCAGCGACCCTGGCAATAGAATTCACAAGCGAGGCGCGAGCCTCTCCTACCCTCGCTCGTCTTGTCGTCTTTGAATGAGGAATTTACAGAGGAAAGGATCCCAAGTCCCCTTGCTCCGCCACTTAGTAGTCGCCCCCTACGACGCGTATGTCTTGACGGTAGCAGAATGTTAAACCATCACTACATTTAGCAATGAAGAGATCTGCATATCATTTCACATAAAACATTCGAACTGACGAGTTTCATGTTATACATTCATAATGGAGGAGATATAAAAATTTTACAAGGGATGCTTCCCAAACTCCAGGTCGCCGGGTTGACGCCTCGTTCCTTGCTCACTGAAAGAGTAAAGGGTGGCAAGTAGTCGGTTCATGCATCTTTAAAAAATTGTGCGGATGGTAGCTCGGAAGCTGCTAAATTGATCTAACATTTGACGGAGATTCATGCACGTAATATTAGATGATATAACAAAAGTTAAAACACGTACTAAAATTTCAAAAACATGCAGGTGCAGCTTTGAAAAATCGTTTATCGGAATATTGCGAGGTATTTTTTTGTTCCTTCAGCAGTTCCGCCAAGTCGGTTACGGTCCGTAGTACTTTGTTTATATTTCTCTCGCTACATTTGCGAGCGTCTACTTGGCAGAAGCAGGTTGTGGCATCAGAAACAACAGCCTTGAAGGACAGGAGTAGAAACTGTAAGTTTGAAGCGAAGTCGTACGCATTCCTCTGTCAAATACGGGTGAGAAGATACCAATTTAATTGCAGATATATAGCGCACAAACTATGTTGGTGAGTATTTATGAGCCATCAGTATAATTTGGTCATGTATAATTCGAATTATGCAGGTATAATTCGACAATTTGGTCAGTCCAGAACAGTAACGCCTTCAAATCTTATTACTGATTTGATCAATTATATTATTTAATATAGAACATACGACACCAATGATATGTATTGGCTACCAATTCGAGCCTACATCTTCAGCCTAGTTGTTTTGTCTATATACAAATAATTAGAATATGCTTGCACAGAGTATAGGATTCTGTTTATCGTACATTCAAGTGAAAATGAGAAAAAAACAATATTGCTATCCATAGCAGCATATAATTGGTTCTGGAGTCATGGCTCCTAACCTAGTTGTATGTGAAACTGAAATCCCACTTCCTGCTCCATCCTTTGAAGCTTTGGCTGGTTTAGGAAAATCGTTCTTCTCTTTAGATTGTTATTTTTTCATCGTCAGTAGGTGGAAGTCAACTAAAAGGGCACAACTCTTGCTTGTACCTATCAAAAGGTTGCTGTAATGAAATATCAAGTTCGAGCACTGAAAGATAATAGTTCCCTAAGTTCTATTATAGAAAGAGAAAGGCAGCATGCCTTGAGTCAAGACACACAAAGTATTGTCCACAGTAAGTGGAAATGTGAATAATTCTGGTTACACGGATACGTATCACCACAAATTTGCTGTTACAATTGTCACAAGATGCAGAACCACGGCTAACGTGAAGGCCAATGCATTCAGTCATATTGGAGCTGATGCAATAATGAGATGTGATGAACGTTTATGGATCAAGTGTTTAGGTGTTCATGATGGGGGGCATTTGAGTCACGACAAAGATGATTACTTTTAATTTGATTGTAACACAACCAGATCTCTTGCTGATAGCTTCGCCGGTGATATCAACTGAGAAATAATTTTGCAACTGTGTCTTCGATACTATTGGTTGAAACATTGGTATTGACAGGAGCGAAGGCTTTGAACTGAGTAATGCAAGGAAATCTTCAACCGAGTCATGATTTAAACTTGCCGTAGACAAAACTTAGACCCTTAAACCTGTTCATTGGCATTTCTTTAATATTCCAGAAGAAGGGAAACATCCCCAACACAACTACCCTATCCCATAGTTTTCTCGGGAGGCCAGGCAACAACTGTCTACCAGCTGATGAATAGTGAGAGGTTTAATTAAAGTTACTTAGGTAGGAGCTATACTTAAACGCTTGAACTATTATTGGCACTGGGCATAATCTTCACTTGATTTGTGGAAGGACGGCTTCCTTGGCCTTGGTTTCCGCATTCTTATTAGGCCAGTGGACCACTAGCTGACACCTTATCTTGTGGACGGATGTGTTTAGGACAACCGAATGGGTCAAATTTTTCAAAAGTACGGCGAGCTAGGCTTTCAGATTTTATATTTTTAGACTGTGTATGATAATACAATAACTGCTATTTTTTTTTTATTAGGAACAGCATTATCTTTGAACGGATTAAACTTGATTGTAGAATCCTATTATTTCCCAATGTCTTCACCATTTAACTGGTAATTCTTTGGAGTTAATTGGAAGTTTACAGGGTTTAGATTTCATGAGGGGTTGGACTATCATGAGAATCTTTTTCTCATTTCTCCGTCTCTAAAAATTTTATTGATTCTAACAACTTTTCCAGATTGGAAAAGAGCAGCATTATTACAAAACCCGTAATTTTGAATTTGGAAGGAAAACCTTTGATATTCATGAGTTTTTTAAATGTTTGTGGATTATTTTTTGTCTTTTTCAAAAATAGTTTCGTAGCATCCACAAGAAACAAGGGTTTTGCAACAATTGGCTCTGAATTCATGTATTTTTCAAAGTGCGGTATTTGTTGCAATGGTCTGAATTCACCTCCCACAGCTCCTTTGATGTGAGCGCCCAGATAGCTTCCAAATTTAAAGCACGGAATGTTATCCATGGACCCAAATCTCTCATCTGCTAAGTGAATAAGTGAATGGACAGTGCAGAGAAATAATCTGTATTCTGCAGCCATCAAGTCACTTAAATTTTATCAAACATCCTCGTATTTCCTGTAAATGTCGCTGGAATGTACTTCCTTACATTATCTAGGGTTTCGTCAATTCAGTTCAGCAGCTGGGCATAAGTGAACTATTTTGAATGAGTTTCTTCTGCTCTTCCATCTTGACACCAAACGTTATATGACACCGATGCAAACAAGATGCATGCAGTCCAACATGAAGCACCATTGGGAAATTTATTGCTTCCAGAGCAGATAGCAGTAGTGTATATATGCCTGAAACGCAAGTGAAGGAATAATATGGGGCTTAATTAGCGGTGGGGAAGGGGTTGGCCGGAGTCAGCGGCGCGATGGGTAGCGGAAGGCGGACGGCGCGACCGGAACTGGTTTTAGCAGCCGTACGGGCGGACAGCTTTCGGATTATTCGTTTGTTAATAGGTTATATGTGTTATTAGGTTTTTATATGTTAATAGATTATACAAATAGAATGTTTACATAAACACATAGGTATTTGCATTTCAATGCTGGGCATACAGTATTGCAATTTTCATTGCATGTCTTGTTGCATAGATGTATTTTGCAATGCTAGTCCGCTGAATGTTTAGGGATATTGATAACATACATTTATAAGTTTTTTTTTCATTGATAATAAATCTAACAGTTACATAATTATTCACATGTACTATTATAGATTAAAACCTACACTTTCTTACACGAATGTAGATTTCCGGATACGTTCATGATGAGCTTTTTCAACCTTGTATTCATTTACACGTCGTTCCCTGTTGATCAATTTACACGTGGCGTACATTCAATTAGTTTGATACTATTTTTTCTGCGACTATATTATTAGTATCCTTGCGCTCTGTTTTAGTTACTCTTGCAGTAACTTCTCTTTTCGTGTTCTCTGATTTGAGCTATCGCACACAAAAAAATATATCAAATAAACAGGTTACTGGAACATTCCTTCAAAAGGAGAAAGAACCCGTTATAGATTATTTCCATGATGCAAATTATTCGCTCAGTGTGAATAGGATTGTCTTCATCAATGGAAGCATTTCGTTATAATTCTCTATATATCGGTGTTACCATGTTCCAAATGTTTCGTTATCAAGCGTATGTAGATTGTTCGGGAGTCATATCTCGATTTTTGTTTGGCGAGTATCGGTTGGATGCCCTATAGCGTGAGCCCCTGAACGATATGGATTTATTGTATGAATATTATGTTATGTATACCTAGTAATGAACGTTTGATATATGTTGAATTTGTATTGTTCTTGGAATTTTAAATAGTTATCTCATGCAGTTATGGGAATTTTTAGGATATTTTAGGATTGCATCTTCCATGTAGCACAATTTTTTCTGCCATAATTGGTTGGTTATTGCATCATTCTTCTTATTTTATTATAACTTGACCATTTTAGTATATGTATTTCATTCAGTTTTGTATGTTCTCTGTAGAGTTTCCATCTTCGATGCAATCTGTTGGTTATTTTATACAATATCGGAATATTAGGATATATTACGTTTTTTATCTGCAATGTAGAACAGTATTTCACGTCTAATTTAGTTACATGTTTTATATTTTTAGTGTTTTATATATCTTTTCATATACTGGTACAATGTTTGACGTGGATATTATAGATGTTGAAGATTCCATTTGTTACAAACTTGGTTTAGTTGTTAGCTTATTGTATGTTCATTGTAACACCATATTTCAATAAGTAAACCAAATTTACTATGACGGATACCCACGTGTATTATGATTTATAACATCGGTTAGGGCAGAGTAGAGAATTACGTAGTTATTTTATTATTGTTGTATGATTTTTTTCCACGATAATCCTAGCAATGTATGTTTAAGAGGTGTAAATCCGTACTACATCTTTGTGGAATTTCGTCATTGAACCCTAGCAAGTGTGTAGTTTAACGTTTTAGAAGACGATATACTGGATGGATTGGTCCTGGTGTAAATTTTTTTTTTACACTCTTTGGTGGTTATTTGGAGTTACAAGAACTTACAAACGTAAATTTGCAAGTTCTTGTGGATGTCAGTCTCAAGCTTCATGGGTTCGTTAGAGAGGTTTCACGATGAGCTGCTGGTCACACACTCTCTGTGACTCATGTCAGGCCCCATTCATGACCACTGTACCTGTGTATAGATTTTTGGTTATGTCCAGAATGTGACTTTGCTCGACCTTGTTCAGAGAGGTTGGACTGAACAGATGCATGGTATGTCTGAAGTTTTGTACCCTGACTGGATGTTACCTCTAAATTTGTCATATATCAGTGGTGGATTGCTGAAAACTGACAGTTGGCTTCGATTTTGTCCTACTAGAGGCATAGCATCAGTTAGGTCTAGGAATTTGTTAGAGATTTGAACGGATACCGCATGAACTCAGTGTGAAATGTCAGATATTTCTCCGTAGGTTTTTTTTCATGTTAGTATATGATCTTAGTCCTGTTTCAGTTCACCTCAGGGGTTCAGATACATGATTATTTTTATTTCTATTAATAACACGATCGGTAATGCATATCGGCATCATGTATTGATTGACCATACACCTTCCATATTGGTGAAGGATTAATCATCAGGGTGTGATAGGATAAACCGTATATCGTACTTGATCATTGTCGATTAGGGTAGAGTAGAGAATCTTATTTAGCTATTTTATAGTTGTTGTTGTATGTTTTGATTGATTATCATAACACTTTACTTAATTAGCCAAGTTATCACTTCAATAGACCGACTTGGCTCTGTCATCCCTCGAAAATTCGAAATTTTAATGAAATTTTGAATTTTAAATTTTTGTTAAACAATTTTTTTAACACATGTAACACCTACATACGCTTGAACCATTGGGAATCACCAACGCCATACGTACACAGCCCTGTACACATAGATACATACATACACAGTTGATGACCTATGCGAGGAATGTTAGGCCTAATGTTTTGAGAAAAAGAACATGTAATCTACTTATAATAGCTGGCTGCATACCGATAATGGAGTCAGTGCTACGTTGAGTTCTAGCGGAGACGCACGTTTCGTCATAGAATAAACAAAATGAAAATTCATGTATCAAAAATTTGTTCACAAGTGTTGGAAGAAGAAATCTCCGAAGAAGATTTGATTCGGATCGAACAAATATTGACTAGTGTAGAAAATATCAGTTATCTCATAATGGGTAAAACAAGTATCGAAAGAGTGGGAGATATCATTCATATATAGATCAAGGAAAAAGGATATCGGCTTTGGGTAACTGATGTCGACGCGTTACAGTCGTATTTAACAAAAATTAGGGGAACTAAGAAAGCAAATCTCGAAATTGATCTGATCCAAGTGGAAAAATAATCATCATGACTGTAATAAAGCTGATGTAGTGAAAAAAAATATTACACCTATGAACAAAAGAAAATCTGGATTGTTTGCAAAATTTCTCAATGATGAAGATCAAAATGACTTTGAATTGGAGAAGTTTCGAATAAATGAGGTTCAAGAAGGAGAATCAATACATTTTTGCACTCACGGCAAGTGAGGTACATGACATTGAGGAAGCCAGCAAGGTCTGAAAATAATGCTGATAAAACGAATAATAAACCATGAAAATCCTTTATCACATGTTTATATTATCCCAAACTCAAAGGTTAAGCATTGAATTTCAATAAAATGCTTTAAGTCAGTTAGTCGGAGGTACCATCGAATTGTCGAAATATATTTCACGGTATGAAACGATGCTTAAAATGTCGCTCATGTCAAATTTAAACATTGTCATAAACCTATCATGGGGGGTGAATGATCTAGATGTGTAACAGATTGGAAGGATGTAAATCAGAGTCCGATTAGATCTTGCTCAGACAAGTTTGTGGTTCTGTTGTGGAAGGATGGGGTATAGCTTGAGACATCGTTTTCTCGGGATGGATGGGGTTACGGGGTCTGTAGTCTGTGCAAAAAAGAAATAAAATTGAATAATAAATCCACCAGTATTGAGTGGCAACATCAGATGAAACGGAGTCATCGTCATGAATATGAAAATTATAGGAAAGAAAAGGCAAATCAGAGATGCAAGTCGTCAAAGGATGTAGAGCTATGTGGAGATATTGAAGTAAAATGAGGAAAAAAATATTGTAAGACCATGTGTCCGTTTGTAAGAAATTGGACACAAATATGAATTACTTGTAACATTCAATTCATCTAAGTTTGAAAATATGTCCTCTCTGTTAACTAATATGGGTTGAGTGACAACGAAAGAAATAACATATTTGTAAAAGTGATATTTAGAGTCGTTTGGAGGGCTTCATGTGTATATATCAATGAAGGAAAACCATACATAAGGATAGGTTAGGTTAGGTTTTGATGGGTGTGAATAACATGTAAAAATCAAGAATCATTTGACAATAGGTACAACAATCAAAACAAGCGATGTAATTTGCATATGAAAATGGATGAAATTTACTAGATCAAAATTTGAAGTGTATTTCAAAACTGAAAAGGATAGATTAAAATGTAGAGCCGGGTGGAGAGGACGGATATGAATATATCATTATTCGATGAATAAGTATCATATGTACGCACGAAAAGTTGATCGATAGTACATAATTCTTGGTAAGAAATGATTAGGTTCAGTTAGGATGATTAGTTCTTTTAACCTAACATGACGTGAGGCTGATCCACATTAGATATATTGTAACAAAAACAAGAAACTTTGTTGTAACGGAAACAATCATAGATCAGAGGTAAAATGCTACAGATGATAACCGACCTTGAATATGCATACAAATGTGTATGTGTCTACATTGTGCCAGTATCGACCCCTGTATACGTCGTCATTATACCGTGACCGCCCCTGCGTATGCGAACAAAACGTGTATGTGTGTACTTGGTGTGTGACATTAAAAAAAGCTACGTAAAATAGAGCCGTGTGGAGGGATATGATATGTACATCACACAAAATAATGACTATACATCATACATAACCATCAAACTTGAATGAAAATATATGATTATTGGTCAAGTTGGTTGGGATTACTAGATCTTTGAACCTAACATCGCGTGAAACTTTTCCACATTGGAAGTGTACCAAATTGAAGTGCATTAGTTCTCTTGAATCCTACCTGCTGAGTCTCATCCAACATGAAACAGAGATATCGATAAAAATTCTGGAATCTGAACCTATGCAAAAGGCTATTTGCTGGATCAAATTGCAGAAGTGTATTCGATCGCCTAATGATATTTTAAATAGACAGCCCAAGTGGAGAGTTTCATACATATCAATATCATACGTAAGCATCAAACTTGAATAAAAATACATAACTATGGGTTAGGATGACTGTTAGCTTAGGTTGTCTAGGTATTGCTGTATATGGCAGTGTATGGCAACCCTTTATGCATTCATTGATTTTGATCAATGTTGTTGTACATTGATATATATCTGGCTAATTATGTACCATAGAAGTAGAGTATACCGGACCAAAACGGCCCAAAAATATACCGGAGCAAAACGGCCCAAAAATATACCGGAGCAAAACTGCCCAAAAATATACCGGAGCAAAACGGCCCGAAAATATACCGGAGCGAAACGGCCCAAAAATATACCGTAGCGAAACGGCCCAAAAAATACGTACTGCAGAAATGCTTTTGTGAAGGAATTAGATGGGTCTTAATTAGGAACTACATGTATGCTTTGTGAAGGAATTAGATTGGCGATAATTAGGGACTACATATATGCTTTGTGAAGGAATTAGATGGCTCTTAATTAGGGACTACATATATGCTTTGTGAAGGAATTAGATATAAGATGACTAGATCTTTGAACCTTTTATCGAATGTAAATGTTATGAAGAATGTTATTTGTTAATGTGTCCGACTTAGTCGCTGTATATCTCGGACATTGCAGTTTTATGTTAAGAAAAATTGATCTTGTGGTCAAGTTAGTTACTGATGGTACATAGAGATACCATGAACGCAAGTTTTTTGTGATTCGGCCGATGTATTTGTTAGGATGTATGTTATTTGTTATTGAGTCTGACTTAGTCGTTGTATTTCTTGGACATTGTAGATATATGTTTATTTTCTTCTATTCTGGTCATGTGAGTTACTGATGGTACATAGAGTCTGCCCGTGACGGGTGGGGAAGAGGGGAGGGATTGACCGGAGTCAGGCGGTGTCCAAACCGCAAATGGTAATTAGCTTGATGATCTTTATATGTCAACTGTGACACAAAGATCTTATCTCGAGATATATGGTCCTCTTGGAGAATTGTTTTTCTTACGGTATCTTTCAGATTTCTTTCGGTATCTGATTGCTTGCATTTACGATTGCTTACGTACGGATTATATAGATGTAGGTTATTAGTTCTTGTCAACGCTATATATGATTGTATTGGAATATTTCACACGGTACGATATATATTACTATGTTTGTTATTGAATGACTCATTTGAATATAAACTTTTACTGCTCAATCCTGATTTTCAGGATAATCGATGTACTTATGCATGATGTATGGTTATATTTTACATTGTACGATTGATATTATTGATTAAATCCACTCGGCTTGTCGCATTTAGCTTTCAGAGATTAGTCAAGATCCAATGTTAAGATCAAACAGATACGTTCACGTACTCTTTTCAGATGAATTTTTCTGTAGACAATGAAACAAGATTTATTTATGCATAAATTTAATAATGAAATACACATTTAGGGTTTGGGGATAACATTTACATTGTTTATAAAGAGCATAATACAGGTGGACG
>SDVV010013352.1:0-15140 GCA_016164225.1 Gammarus roeselii | reverse complement strand
AGCGTACTCAGGGACACTGAGCTTGGTGTGGTACAAGATAGATAGCGTACTCAGGGACACTGAGCTTGGTGTGGTACAAGATAGATAGCGTACTCAGGACACTGAGCTTGGTGTGGTACAAGATAGATAGCGTACTCAGGGACACTGAGCTTGGTGTAGTACAAGATAGATAGCGTACTCAGGGACACTGAGCTTGGTGTAGTACAAGATAGATAGCGTACTCAGGGACACTGAGCTGCTCATAAAATGGAGATATAAGACCCTGTGAACTGATTGCCAGATTCACTTGTCCGAACGAGTGACAGTTTCTCACGATTGTTCTTTTTACCTGTCAGAATAGTGAATAGTGAATGTCCAGAATTGTTTACTTAACAGTGAACTGAAGCTAAGAAACGCAACGGTAGATTTGTGATAAAGAAAGCTGCACATTATTTAATTTCTACCACTCAATTATCGAAAATAAATTCGTGTTGTACCATCGCTGGCTGAAATAATTTAGTGAAAAATGAACAGGTTGTTTCAATATTGGCACTCCACGCGGATGAAAGCATTTCAGCGTAATATAACTGAACGATTTATTTTCTCCGCTACAAGGGCGGGGAATTGTTCTGTAATGCTTTCTATTCACAGTTGATGCGTAGAAAGAAATCGTTGTCTTAAGTAATCTACGCTGCCCACGGAGTTGCTTGCAAACAAGCTTGAGTAGGCTCTCTCGTAGAGATCTTCAGTGTATTTAAACATTGCTTTCTGGACTTCATATTACAATAACATGACTGCCCAGCGTATAAAATGAATTATCAGCAGATTCTCGCAACCCTCAGCGAATTATACATTTTTCTTCTTGCTGATTACAGTAGCACTCAGCTGATTATAGTCGATGCTTGTATATTACAGTCCCCCCTAGCAGATAATAGTTGTCGACAGCCGATAACATACACATACAACAGGTTACAGTCAGCCTCAGCAGATTACAGTCACCCTCAGTAGATCACAGTGACCCACATCAGATTATAGTCAGCCTCAGTAGAT
Source organism: Gammarus roeselii (assembly GCA_016164225.1). Classification (NCBI taxonomy): domain Eukaryota; kingdom Metazoa; phylum Arthropoda; class Malacostraca; order Amphipoda; family Gammaridae; genus Gammarus; species Gammarus roeselii. The sequence continues at coordinate 14,111 of SDVV010013352.1, read as the reverse complement.
TATAGTCACCCTCAGTAGATTACAGTCCCCCTTAGTAAATTACAGTCACCCTCTGTAAATTACAGTGACCCACATCAGATTATATTCTGTCTCAGTAGATCACAGTCACCCTCAGCAGATTAAAGTGACCCACATCAGATTATAGTCAGCCTCAGGAGATTGCAGTCACTTTCAGTAGATTACAGTCAGCCTCAACAGATTACAGTCACCCTCTGTAGATTACAGTGACCCACATCAGATTATAGTCAGCCTCAGTAGATTGCAGTCACCTTCATTAGATTACAGTCAGCCTCAGCAGATTGCAGTCACCCACTGTAGATTACAGTGACCCACATCAGATTATAGTCAGCCTCAGTAGATTACAGTCACCCTCAGTATATTACAGTCAGCCTCAGTAAATTACAGTCACCCTCTGTAGATTACAGTGACCCACATCAGATTATAGTCAGCCTCAGTAGATTACAGTCACTCTCAGTTGATTACAGTCAGCCTCAGCAGATTACAGTCACCCTCAGTAGATTATAGTAACCCACATCAGATTATAGACAGCCTCAGTAGATTACAGTCACTCTCAGTAGATTACAGTCAGCCTCAGCAGATTACTGTCCTGCTCATCAGATTATGATTGGTCATAGTAGATTATATTTTCTTTTGACAGATTACAGTCATCTTCGGCAGATAACAGTCATCGTTGGCAGATTACAGTCATCTTCGGCAGATAACAGTCATCGTTGGCAGATTACAGTCATCTTTGGCAGATTACAGTCATCGTTGGCAGATTACAGTCATCTTCGGCAGATTACAGTCATCGTTGGCAGATTACAGTTATCTTCGGCAGATTACAGTCATCCTTGGCAGATTACAGTCACCTTCGGCAGATAACAGTCATCGTTGGCAGATTACAGTCACCTTCGGCAGATAACAGTCATCGTTGGCAGATTATGATTGTTTGCTCCGAGCACGATAGAACATACATTAAATGAGAGATTTTCTAAGTACTTTACTGTCCATCACAAAGTAATTTCAATTATTTCTTCCCTGACAATATTTTGTTACTTTACACTGACAAACTATGTTTGCAATGTTTTTATTCTAAGTAGACGTATCTCACTCCCACGATAATGATGTTAGCTTCCTTGGGATAATGGGTCTATTATGTGCAGGTGAGGGGCACCTACTGGATCTGTCCCGCTCGAGGGTAAGCATTTAGTGTGCCCCTATCAATGAGGGTGGTGATTTGTTGAATACGCGCCTTGAATGATTGCGCGTTTGATATGATGGCGCGCCTTATATGATGGCGCACCTTATATTATGGCGCGTCTTTGAATGATGGCGCGCCTGGTATGATGGCGCGCCTTATATGATGGCACGGCTTATTTGATGGCGCACCTTATATGATGGCACGCCTTAAATGATGGCGCGTCTTTAAATGATGGCGCGCCTGATATGATGGCGCAGCTTATATGATGGCGCGGCCTATATGATGGCGCACCTTATATGATAACGCCTTATATGAAGGCGCGGCTTATATGATGGCACGCCTGATATGATGACGCGCCTTATTTGATGGCATGCCTTATATGATGGCGCGCCTTATATGATGGCGCGCCTTATATGATGGCGCGGCTTATATGATGGCGCGCCTTATATGATGGCGCGCCTTATATGATGGCGCGTCTTTAAATGATAGCGCCTTATATGATGGCGCGTCTTTTAATGATGGCGCGCGTTATATGATAGCGCTCCTTATATGATAACGTGCCTTATATGATGGCGCGCCTTATATGATGGCGCGTCTTTAAATGATAGCGCCTTATATGATGGCGCGTCTTTTAATGATGGCACGCGTTATATGATAGCGCTCCTTATATGATAACGTGCCTTATATGATGGCGCGCCCTAAATGATGTCGTGTCTGATATGATGGTGCGCCTTATATGATGGCGCGCTTTATATGATCGCGTGCCTAATATGATGGAACGTCTTAAATAGTGGCGCGGATTATATGATGACGTGCCTTATATGATGGCGCGCTTCATATGATTGCGCGGCTTATATGATGGCGCGTCTTATATGATGGCTCGCCTTATATGATGGCACGCCTTATATGATGGCACGCCTTATATGATGGCGTGTCTTAATTGATGGCGCGCCTTATATGATGGCGCGCCTTATACGATGACGCGTCTTAAATAATGGTGCGCCTTATAGAATGACGCGTCTTAAATGATCGCGCGCCTTATATGATGACGCGCCTTATATGTGGGGTGCCTTATTTTATCTGAGGCAACCTATATAATATACAGATATAGATTCGAACCACGTCGTTGGTGATCCGGTCTCTCAGCGTTACTCCACCCATGCTCCTCAAACATTTCATCTCGAAAACATTCAACCTTCTTCCTCCTCTGCTCTCACCCCCCAAGCCCCAGCTCCGTAGAGCACAGTTGGAACAACAACACCCTCATACAGCCCTCTCTTTGCTTTCATCCCTAATATGGGGCGAGTTAAATAATGTGGCGCGTCTTGTACAATGTGGGTGACTTATGTGATGTGGGGCAACTTGACAATTTTGGGTGACATATAAAATGTCGGGTGACCTATACAATGTGTGGCGATTTATGTGTGGGACGACCGGTATAATTTGGGGTTACTTTTGAAATGTGGGGCGACTTCTACAATGTGAGCAACTTATATAATGTGTATACATTATGAGGGGCGTGAAGCAACCCATATAATGTGGAGCGACTCACATAATGTGAAGAGACTCACATAATGTGGAGTGACTCACATAATGTGGAGCGACTCACGTGATGTGGATCGACTTACATAATGTGGAGCGACTCACTTAATGTGGAGCGACTCACATAATGTGGAGCGACTCACATAATGTGGAGCGACTCACATGATGGGGATCGACTTACATAATGTGGAGCGACTCACATAATGTGGAACGACTCACATAATGTGGAGCGACTCACATAATGTGGAGCGACTCACATGATGTGGATCGACTTACATAATGTAGAGCGACTCACATAATGTGGAGCGACTTTTATAAAGTGGGGCACTTAAATAATGAGGGGCGCCTTGTATAATGTGGGGTGAATTATATAATCAAGGGCGCCTTGTATAATGTGGGGCGACTTATATAATGAGGGGTGCCTTGTATAATGTGGGGTGACTTATATAATGAGGGGTGCCTTGTATAATGCGGGGCGGCTTATATAATGAGGGGTGCCTTGTATAATGCGGAGCGACTTCTATTAATGAGGAGTGACTTGTATAATGCGGGGTGGCTTATATAATGCGGGGTGCCTTGTATAATACGGGGCGGCTTATATAAAGAGTGGTGCCTTGTATAATGCGGGCGGCTTATATAATGAGTGGTGCCTTGTATAATGCGGGTGGCTTATATAATGAGTGGTGCCTTGTATAATGTGATGCGACTTATAATATGGTCGAATACGTGCTCGAAAAAGCTGTCAGGAGTTCGAAGGCATTGTTTGGCCAGGGTGGCCCTGAGATCCTGATCTGTGACCTTAGTGAGGGAGGGGCGATGTGAGAAGGTGGAGTAGGCAAGGCTGCCTTTCCTCTCTTCCACGTCATTCTCTTGATACTAGAGAAAAGTTACTATTAATGTTCCCCCACACAATTTTAGTTTGTTAACAAATTTCAAAGAAGTTACCAGAAATAACAACTAGGCTTTGTTGTTTAGGTGCACTGCCATGGTCATAGAAATTCGTTAAATATCTTACTGTTAGTTTTATAGCAATCATGAACCGAGCAAGAAAGCCGACGTGAACGCAGCGTCTGCTGGCGTGGCAATATCATTCTTGGAGAAGTGAAGAAGGTCAGGACAAAATAGCGGGATGACCCTTGCGGCACAATACTGCTCGTAAACTCAATAGAATTGTTGGCCACTGCGATGGGACCGCGCATTGCATTGACTGAACCGGGTTTGAGGTGACCACCGCCGATGGTATCCGAAGTAACGAGAGGTGCGAGGGGAAGGACGCAATAAATGCTCTTTGGAGGGCACCTAGTGCCGGGAAATATCCAGGCGGCCCTGCCATAAAAGACGAGCGGCAAAGGCTGTTGGCGAGTAATGAGCAGCGGGCAGACCTCGGGCTGGTGAGGGAAACACTGAGGAAAGGATTTTCGAGGGACGTGGCCTGGGCGCTGGAGGCAAAGGGTAAACCTATACAAACATTGATGATACCAGGATGAAAAGTAACAAATTAGGATCGATCATGAATGCATATTGATTAAGATGAAATCCAATTTGGAATAAGTAATCCTCATTGTCTGGTATAATAGAAATGATGACAAAAATATGAATAAAACTATTTGAGACGAAGTGCGAGGCAGTGTCCCGATCGACAGAGTATCATTGGATGATAATGGTCTAAGTAACTCGGCTCATTTATTGAGCCAAGGCTGCTGATAATTTGCTGGTCCATGTTTTCACCCTCGTCCGTGTACTAATATAAGTAACGTCAGCCAATCAGTGGATTATCTGGGATGTGAGGAAGTCACTAATACAAGTGATGACGTCAGCCAATCAGTGGATTAGCTGAGGTGTGAGGAAGTCACTACCATGAGTGATGGCGTCAGCCAATCAATGGATTATCTGGGGTGTGAGGAAGTCACTACCATGAGTGATGGCGTCAGCCAATCAGTGGATTAGCTGAGGTGTGAGGAAGTCACTACCATGAGTGATGGCGTCAGCCAATCAATAGATTATCTGGGGTGTGAGGAAGTCACTACCATGAGTGATGGCGTCAGCCAATCAATGGATTATCTGGGGTGTGAGGAAGTCACTACCATGAGTGACGGCGTCAGCCAATCGGTGGACTAACTGGGATGTGAGGATATTGCTGAGATTGTAATTTTGCTTCTGGTGCCAAGGCTGAAATTAAACGCTGAAGGGTAATTTGTTTGAATCATTCGATTGTCTTATGTATCCGTTACGATTTAATTTTCCTTTGCATTACTGATTCAAGTGTTATGCATCCTGAACAAGTCGAAATAAAAAAACATCATAAATCAAATCTCCCCGAAAGGAAAATTAGCAACTTTTAGTTCTCTGTCTTTTAGTGGAAACATTCATACTCGGGGATTTTATTACGATGTGAATCAAGTTAAATGATTTAACAGGGTTTACATGATACTATTTTACAGATAAACCGAAACATTGCCAAATTGTATACACACAAATATCTAAATTTATTGAATGGGTCTTTCATAAGAAACAAAAAGTGGTTGTTTGCGCTGGATCTTTCTGGAGTTATTAGCATTTGTTTAGCCTGACGGCCGAGTCGTGAAGTCAGCTCACCTCCACGTGCGCTCTCTGACTGAGTCCCCGCCCGTAACGAGCTCAGAAACCGGTCACGTTCGTCACGTTGATCCACGAGTTGATGCCACTCGTCACGAAGCCTTGCTGAGATGCTTACCTAACCCTACAACAGCAGGGAGTTCAGGAAGGGAGTATGCACAGCGTTCAATTGTTAGCCTCCACACCAGCAATGAGCTCACTCCGGTTAGCAAGTATGCGTACTGGTTAGTAGTCAGCGTAGCGTCATCGATAGGAAAAAAGTTTTTGAATTCGCTGAAATTTGCACCATAATTTCAAGACGAAATCTCATCTTCGAATCCAATGTCTCCTCGGAGTGAATTCATTTATTTTTTTCCCTAATAGTTCAGACTTGAATGAGATTGAGGCTATATTTCATTCGTAAGGAGAGTACATTTCAATGCTAAAAGTGTCGATAAAACTCAAGTTTCCAAGAGTCGAATTGCATGAGCAAAGTTTCTGTGCCAGGGTGGACAGGCGTATGAGGGAAGGCGTCTTAATGCCCGGTGCAACGACTACTACCGGACCAAGTTCTGTCCCCGTCACGCGCGCAAGCGGAGTGTTTTTGTCTCCACGATAGATGGCGCTTAGTTGCATTTTGAACACGGTATCAGAGTTCTCTATCGACGGCCGTCAGGACACAATTCACTGCCCTTAATGGATTGTACTAAACATCCATTAGCCTCAAGATTATCCCAACTGATACCATTCGGATTCTGGCGTCGGCCGGATTTGTGTCGAGGAAGGTCTTCAGGGGAGGACTTTGAGGCAGGAAAAGAGGCACGGTCGGAGTGAAGGTAGAGAAGAAGAGTAGTTGTTTATAATGCAGGTCGGTAGAACCACGTAAAGTTACGTCTTCATAGGTGGCAATAAGGGAAGAAAGTGCATTACATATACTAGTTTAGGCTGACCACCAGTGGGTGGAGGTGGCAAGCATACCGGGGTTGACTGAGGAGGATCTGTAGTAGAAAGGATGCAAATGATGGTCTGTAGATATAGTATTAGCAGTCAGGGGAAGTCAAATAACCCCGTCTAACATCTTCTATTAATGAAAACTAATTCATCTGGCTGCAGTTGGCTTCTTTTGCCGCAGGTATTATTCTAATAGTCAAACCAGTTTGACTAATCCTAGCAATTATTTCCGATGATATGACCACAATCCGCCGTCACAGGGAAATGTTGCCAGAACTCCCAGATCATCATTTCTACTGACCAACGTATGGTCTCGCAATTATTGTCTCTTTTATTGTGGTACTTGACCAAAGGTTATGCTTTGCATTAAAAGACACAAGAATTGCGTGGTCATAGGATGCATGACTAACGGTCATTTACCACAATGAAAGATACATGAATTGCGCAGTCTTGGGATGCATGATCAACGGTTATGCATCGCAATAAAACACCCAAGAATTGCGCGGTCTTGGGATGCATGATCAACGGTCATGCATCACAATTGAAGACCCAAGAATTGCGCGGTCTTGGGATGCATGATCACCGGTCATGCATCACAATAAAAGACCCAAGAATTGCGTGGTAATAGGATACATGACCAACGGTCATGCATCATTAATGCAAGTCACAAGAATTGCGTGGTCATGGGATGCATGACCAACGGTCATGCATCACAATAAAAGACGCAGGAATTGCGATACTATGCAGATGTCGGTCAGCAGGAATGTCGGCCTGGGAGCTCTGTCAACATTTCCCTGTGACGGCGGATTGTTGTTGCAACGTCAGAATTAGTTGCTAGAATTATTTGAACTGGCTTGATTATTATATTACTTATAGTAAAAGGATACAACTGTAGCCTTCCAGCCTGAGTCAATTTGCGACCTGTGGCAGCTGGAGTGAAGCCATGTCACTGTCGACCAGAGCTGGCCGCTATAAATACCCCAGAGGGAGGCTGACCACGGCCGACCAAATCCCGCTGGAGGAGCAAGCGGGCTGCCGGCCATCTAATTTTAACACGCATAGCAGGGGCCTAGGCGGCTTGGCATCAGAGCAGGAAGAATAGAAGGAACGTTCCTCTGTGGATGGCGCAAGAGGGAAGGGCTGCTATGAGGAGGAGCGTGGGAAAGAAGGCGTCTCGGTGAGAAGTAATGGAGGTAAGGAGAGCTACTCTGAGGAGGGATGAGGGAGGGACAGCAACTCATAGGATGGGCGTAGGAGGGAAAGCGTCTTAATGGAAGGGCATTGGAGAGAGGGCTGCTCTGGGGATGGGCATGAGAGAGTGGGCTGTTTCGAGGAGGGGCGAGGAAAGGAAGACGCCTTTGAGCGGCAATGGAGGAAGGGCTGCTCTGAAGAATGGCAAGAGAGAGCTGCTCTGAGGACGTTTGAGTAAAGGAAGGCGTTTCTGAGGGTAGGCAATAAAGGAAGGGCTGCTGTGGGAATTGGCAAAGAGGAAGCGCTGCTCTAAGATGGGGCGAGTCAGGGAAGGCGTCTCTGATGAGGGGGCAGGAGGAGCAAGGGAGCAAAAGGTGGAGCAGAGGAGCAGAGGGAGGAGCAAGGGTTGGAGGAGTGCTCTGGAGAGAGTCGGGTGAGGAATGGCTGTTCTGAGGAGGGGAGAAGAAGTAATGGCTGCTCTGAGATGGAGACAGAGAAATGGCTACTATTAGAAGAGGCGAACAAGGAAGGGCTGCTTTGAAGGGGGATGAGGGGGTTGGGCCTGCTCTGAGAAGGCGCAAGGGAGGAAGACCTGCTCTGTTGAGGAGCAAGGGTGGGAGGCTTTCTCTGAGAAGGGGAGAGGGAGAAAGGCCTGCTCTGAGGCGGGGCAGGGAGAGGAAGGCTGCTCTGAGGAGGGCCAGGGAAAGGAAGGTTGCTCTGAGGAGGGGCAGGGACAGGAAAGTTTCTCTGAGGAGAGGCAGTGAAAGGAAGGTTGCTTTGCGGAAGGGCGGAGAAAGGAAGGCTGCTCTGAGAAGGGACAGGGAAAGGAAGGTTTCTCTGAGGAGGGGTAGTGAAAGGAAGGCTGCTCTGAGAAGGGGTAGGGAAAGGAATGTTGCTCTGAGGAGGGGCAGAGAAAAGAAGGCTGCTCTGAGGAGGGGTAGAGAAAGGAAGACTGCTTTGAGGAGAGGCAGGGAAACGAAGGTTGCTTTGAGGAGGGGTGAAATTGGCTTAGATGAGGTTGGTTTGTTGACCGAATATTGCCAATGTTGGAGGATTACTTCAATTGCATATTGGCTGCTTCAGGGGCAACTGGTGCACTGAAGGGTCTATGAGGCTGCGTCAGGGCAGCTGGCGCACTGGAGGGTCTATGAGGCTGCGTCAGTGGCAGTTGGCACTCTGATGAGTCTATGAGGCTGCGGTGGGTTCAATGGAAGCTGTAGGAGACATCTGCCTCAGTTAAGGAGTCGACATTGAACAATAGCTACTTGACGATTACGTATGTTCAACCGGTAGTAATTACTGCTGGTAGTTACATATACGCAAATAAAAAATACTCGATGTTCTGTTTTACCAACGGGTCAAGCGTGATCATTGATGGAGGAAACTTTTCGTTTTAATATGGTTTACAGTATAATTTTCAAACAATTTCATTGAAAAAACATGGTATAAAAGAAAATTATCTTCGTTTGCTGTATATAATAGCATGTTTTTTTAGTATTTTAAAGGAATTGCGATTTTCCTATTTCTGTTTTTCTTGAATTTTGGATGACCCTGAAGTAATATTTCCTCAAATTATAACATAATTTTAATAGTTACTTTTCTTCAAGATAATTGAGGAGAAAAAATTCCGGCCGATAGAAATTATTTAAATTTTTGTGCAAGCGGATTACCAAATTTGAAAACAACGTAGTATTTATGAATAGATCTTGGTTTTATTTTTGTTCTTTATTGCAACTTATAGCGCAAAACACCGTGCCTGCAGAGCCCAAGAAGGTTGCGCCGCAGCCCAAATGTTAAATATTTCAATGCGTCGATAAAGCGGTAATGAAATGAACGCGTGCGATTCCGCGTCATCAAAAATTGACGGCGCAGAGAGTCAACGAGAGGGTGGCCAATAGACCACTTGGGACATCTGTCATAGGTATGGGCTTCTATATGGGTTGCAACGAGTAACCCACATTCTTAACAGGGAAATTGACCGCGCAGAGGGTCAACGAGAGGGTAGATGCCAGTAGACCCCTTGGGACACCTGCCGTAGGCATGGGCTCCTATTTGGGTTGCAACGAGTGACCCACATTCTTAACAATGAAATTGACGGTGCAAGGGATCAACGAGAGTGTTCTAGATTAATAAGAGGCCACTTGGGACACCTATGAAAATATTAGTAATAATAGTAATAATAATAATAATAATAGAAAAATAATATGAACCAGGTTTTATTTAGGCCGTGAAGTGACACCCACACACTCAACATGCTGACCTGCTTTCACGGCTTGTGGCCTTGAATTTGATCTGGTGGATTTCCTTTTCCTACGAGTCAGAGGAAGTGCTGCGATAAATGGTGTTCTAGAAAGCCTAGCTCGAGTTCCTACGAGTCAGAGGAAGTGCTGCGATAAATGGCGTTCTAGAAAGCATAGCTCGAGTTCATACGAGTCTTAGGAAGTGCTGCTTTAAATGGCTTTCTAGAAAGCCTGCCTCGAGTTCATACGAGTCTTAGGAAGTGCTGCGATTAATGGCATTCTAGAAAGCCTGCCTCGAGTGTCGAAGGCACCAACATTGGTTTGATAAGAGAAATCGTTTTGGGAAAACTCATACTTGCACACTTATTGGAACGCCCTCATTTGTCTCATTGAAGGCAGTGTGGGGCAGGTCTCAGCCCCTTAGCTCATTAGCTCGCCTCCATTTTTCCTCATGAGGATGATTAGAGGGGCCGGGATTTGTGGAGGGAGGAGATGAGAAGGAGGGTGGTTTGTGAGGGTAGAGAAGAAGGAGGGTGGTCGGTGGGGGTATAGAGTGGAAGGAGGGTGGTCTGTGGGGGTAGAGGGGAAGGAGGATGGTCGTTGGGGGTAGAGGAGAAGGAGAATGGGCTTTGGGGCAGGGGGGATAGGAGGGTGGTCAGTAGGGATGGATGGGAAGAAGGGTGGTCGGTGAGGATCGAAGGGAAGAGAGTGGTCGGTGAGGGTAGAGGGGAAGAGGTGGTTGGAGGCGAGGAAGGCATACGAAGAGAAAAAGCTTGTGGCAATGGGAAACTGCAAGCACGGCAACGGTAACTCTCTTGTTGAGGGAATAAGACTGTTTAATAAATTATAGTTCCATAAGGTTTTGGTTTACAGTACTGAGAGAAATTAGGATGTTTACCTTCGACGCAGGGGTTGAATTAATGAAGCGATGATGCAACTCGAGGTTGTGGTAACCTTGCATCTGCAATGCTTTTAATCAGATTCTTTTTGTATAAGAAAATGTTTCTTCCATTGCCAAATTATATTGCCAGTTTTCCATATGTGTATTAAAAATTTATATTTCTAAATAGATAGAACAACTGCATGGAAAATGATTGCCTTGCGACTGCACAGTCAACAGTCAAGAGTGGTTGCCTTCGCAATGGCACAGTCAACAGTGGTGGCCTTCGCAAGAGCACAGTCAACAATGGTGGCCTTCGCAAGGGCACAGTCAACAGTGGTGGCCTTCGCAAGAGCACAGTCAACAATGGTGGCCTTCGCAAGTGCACAGTCAACAGTGATGGCCTTCGCAAGTGCACAGTCAACAATGGTGGCCTTCGCAATGGCACAGTCAACAGTGGTGGCCTTCGCAAGTGCACAGTCAACAATGGTGGCCTTCGCAAGGGCACAGTCAACAGTGGTGGCCTTCGCAAGAGCACAGTCAACAGTGGTGGCCTTCGCAAGTGCACAGTCAACAATGGTGGCCTTCTCAAGGGAATAGTCAACAGTGGTGGTCTTCGCAAGGGCACAGTCAACAGTGGTGGCCTTCGCAAGGGCAGTCAATCGTTGTTGCAGTAGTACGCCCACAGTCAGCAGGGCCAGGCACAATCTCTCATATAACTGTCGCTCTGTGTTCAGATTGTGGTACTCCAAACAGGAATTTGTCATCAGGTTTAGAAAATATTTCTTAACAACACCTCATCGTATATGTGGCGATACCATGATGGTACTGATGAGAGTGCATGGGAGATATTACAGTGTTCAACATGAGCATGCAAGGAAAAATATAATACAGTGTGTGACAGTATTGTGTCTCCATGGAAGATTATGCGGTGTAATAGTATTGAGACTTATGGGAGATGATACAGTGCGTGACAGTATTGAGTTGCATGGGAGATAAAAAAGTGTTTCGCAGTATTGCGTCTTCATGGGAAAAAATACAAGGTGTGAGTAATGTTGAAGAAAACACACTGTGTGACAGTATTGAGTGAGTTCCGAAGTAGACGATACAGTGTGACAGTATAGAGTTTCATAGGAGACATTACAGTGGGTGACAGTATTGAGTTACAATGAAAAAAATATGTGTGACAGTATTGAATTTCAAATAAGATGATTCAGTCCGTGACAGTATTGATTTTCACGGAAAACAATACAGTCGATGAGAGTATTGAGTTTCAAAGGAGATTATACAGTGTGTGATGGTAATGAATTTCGCGGGAGACAATGCAGTCGACGACAGTATTTAGTTCCATGATAAATAATACAGTGTAACATGTCGTGTTGACCGCACTCTAATTCCTTGTGTTTATTTGGGTCATAAGATCTTCAACGCTCTCCTAATATTTCTATTGGTACCCACGCTTTTTTTACGGTAAACTAACAACCCCTCCATTCTTGTCTTTATATTTGCGCTCTGACGAAGGATTTTCTCCTCCACTTTCTTCTCCTCCGGATCCAACGCGGCTGGGCAAGTTCAGCTTCCCCATCGGAAGCCTCTCTTTTCTTCGGTGAGTCGTTCTGTCAGAACTTTGTATGTTATCACTGGCCCATTTTTGGACTAATGACCACGTACAAAGAAGCATCTCTCAATATGCGGTAGGTTCCAATTGCATTTATAGGTACGATACGTTGACATGTGTTATACATGTTTCAAAACAAGAAGAATTGCCTCTTTTTACTTTGGGAAATTGTAACCATGGTAACATGTTTCCTGATAAATGCAACTACAGCTTCTGACAAGAAATTGATGGAGCAAGAAAATGTATTTGTATAATAGGTTTATCAGCCTACGTTTCAGCTGAATGTTAGCTGGTCAAAGAATCCTGCACGGGATCTTGTTTTCCTATATCAACATACAGGTAATCATTTAATGGAAACATTGGAGAAAACAACTAGTCCAAGTGCTTGTCCCTCACCCTAAGATGGTCTGTATTTCTGCACCTCAGGTTCATCCATCTCCAATAGAACTGATTGCAGTATCAGGCAAGGGGACGACTTCCCACGCTGCAGCCTGCGAGACACAGACAATGCAAGTGCCCGAACCTTGACGCCGTGCCTGTCTGCACTCGAGCCATTGATGGAACAAGTGTATTATGCCACCCCAACGTGCTTTTCCTCTTGGTGTGTGCCATGCTTGTTCTTTGTGGTTCTTAGTGAGTCACTGCAGAGTGTATTTCACGTTACCTGATTGAACAGTTCATGCATAGGAAAAAGCGCATTTCAACGCTTGGGTGGATATTGTTGATTGCGTGATGTATACTGCAATGTTTCCATTCTTATGTTATACTTTTCTCTGCGTCATTTTACTGAAGGAAAGTGTATATAAATATTTTATTTTATATTTTTTCTTTTTGTTCACCGTAATTCGGTTTTACCATAAGGTTATTCGAAATGACACTGCAAACACCAATGGCTGCTAATCGAATTGGTGTTAAAGAGTGTTTACTTCAAAACAACATTTACCCAATTCAGAAAATTTCGATTATATTAAACTGTATTGCTATCGCATCTATGACACTGGAAATTTTGTTATTATCCGCTCTTTTTGACCAAATAAAAATGTTAAGTGATATTTCATGAATGAAAAATAATCAAGATATCTTGCCTCCCACGAATGTTCACCAGTGAGCCGAAGACCTGTATCATACTCGAATACAGGAAGAATTCCCCCACACAACTGTTTGCAGAGATTTAATAACAGAGGAAGAGAGAAGAGCAAATGTCAGCCCCATCTTTCCAATCGCGTCGTCGAAAATTTAAAGAAGAAATAAATTTCAAGGGGGCATCCCAAAGGACGGAAGACTTCTAAAAGAAAGGTTAGTAAAGGGATTCAGAAAGATCCTACCCTTTCCATTCGACAAATTGATAGAAAACTTTGCTTCAGAAAGTTTACAACTACTAAAAAAAATTGTACGCAACTGAAAAAGGAGGGGTACAAACATTGAACATTGATCCATAAAAAATCCTTCCCTCGGACAAGAAGCGGTTCATGCTTTGGCCTCATCCTAATCCTCTAAATTGAAGGCTCAGGAGCATCATTAACACTCATCAATAGGAAGATAGTGTGATGAAGCTGCCCAACGCCTAACTAAAGAAGAACACAGGCCAACTCTCACCCTTGATCAAAACTTTGTGGCATTAATTTGGGTGCTCATTTCGAGGTTGAGTTGTAGTGCCGACATTTCATTTTATAATAAAACACCAAGTCCACAGTTTTTAGGGTATTTACTTGGCATGAAAAGTGATACGCGTAACACAGTAAATTTTTTGTGATTTTAACTAATGTTCCATAATGTGCACTCTTTGTATGTGTATAGGTATATGTATTTATATATATATATATATATTTACACACACATACACACACATATATATAGAGATATATATTTATAGGTATATGTATATATCAGTCACATCTTTTCAGTGTATATATA
>SDVV010013351.1:0-15140 GCA_016164225.1 Gammarus roeselii | reverse complement strand
ATTCTACACCCACGCCAGATACAGTGACACTCATTCAAGACCCACGATACATACAGTGACACTCATTCAACACCCACGCCACATACAGTGACACTCATTCTACACCCACGCAGCATACAGTGACACTCATTCAACACCCACGCCACATACAGTGACAGTCATTCTACCCCCACGCCACATACAGTGACACTCATTCTACACCACGCCACATACAGTGACACTCATTCTACACCCACGCCACAAACAGTGACACTCATTCAACACCCACGCCACACACAGTGACACTCATTCTACACCCACGCTACATACAGTGACACTCATTCAACACCCACACCACATACAGTGACACTCATTCTACACCCACGCCACATACAGTGCCACTCATTCTACACCCACGCCACATACAGTGACACTCATTCTACACCCACGCCACATACAGTGACACTCATTCTACACCCTCGCCACATACAGTGACACTCATTCTACACCCACGCCACATGCAGTGAAACTCATTATACACCCACCCCACATACTGTGACACTCATTCAACACACACGCCACATACGGTGACACTCATTCAACACCCACGCCACATACAGTGACACTCATTCAACACCCACGCCACATACAGTGACACTCATTCTACACCCACGCCACGTACAGTGACACTGGAATGTTGAGATTTGATATCATCTTCACTCACTAGTAAGTTGGTCATCATTTTCATCATTTTGGATCGGGAAAAATTTTAGACGCCGACTGTAGCATTCATCTGTTAAGGGTAGATATACGCCTGAGAAAGGCGACTCAGCCACATTTGTCTTTTAGAGTACTTTACATTTATGATTTCACTGTTTCTAACAACGTTCGTTTCATCAGCCTTTGCCCAATCAGTGTTTAAATGTATTTGAAAATATGTAAATACAATTAACATTAACCTAAATGGATGTAAATAATTGAAAAATAATGATCTAATAATCACCATGTAATGCAAAATAATGATCAGTAAGGAAATCAGCATCAACTTAATAAAAAATAACATGAATAAGAAAACATTCATATAAAATCATTCATAGATGAAATAATTCCACTGACGTATTCACCTCCTACGAACAATAATGATCAGAGGAACACATGACAAACGATGCTCTAGCAAAGTCGTGGAGAATTGTTGATATATTCGCATATTTAATAGCAGTTATTTAGTAGGTGCAACAGTCTCCTAACTTATATTGTGCAACGAATATGCTGGTATACGCGTCTGGGTTGGTTAGTCGGTGCAACAGACCACCTCCATGCTCTGCTAATGGCGTCCCAAGATGACGACCACCACCATGCTCTGCTAATGGCGTCCCAAGATGACGACCACCACCATGCTCTGCAAATGGCGTCCCAAGATGACGACAACCCCCATGCTCTGCAAATGGCGTCCCAAGAAGACGACCACCTCCATGCTCTGCTAATGGCGTCCCAAGATGACGACCACCACCATGCTCTGCAAATGGCGTCCCAAGATGACGACCACCACCATGCTCTGCAAATGGCGTCCCAAGATGACGACAACCCCCATGCTCTGCAAACGGCGACTTACATTCCCAAGATGACGACAACCACCATGCTGTGCAGAGGGCGACTTACATTCCCAAGATGACGACCACCACCATGCTTTGCAAATCGCGGCTTACATTCCCAAGATGACGACCACCACCATGCTCTGTCAAAGGCGTCCCAAGATGACGACCACCACCGTGCACTGCAAAAGGTGATTTTACATTCCCAAGCTGACGACCACCACCATGCTCTGCAAATCATGACTTACATTCCCAATACGACGACCAACACCATGCTCTGCCAATGGCGTCCCAAGATGACGACCACCACCACCACGTTCTGCAAATGGCGACTTACATTCCCGAGAAGACGACAACCACCATGCTCTGCAAATGGCGACTTACATTCCTAAGATGACGACCACCACCATGCTCTGCAAATAACGACTTACATTCCCAAGATGACGACCACCACCATGCTCTGCCAATGACGTCCCAAGATGACGACCGTCACCATGCTCTGCAAATGGCGACTTACATTCCCAAGATGACGACCACCACCATGCTCTGCAAATGGTCACTTACATTCCCAAGATGACGACAACCACCATGCACTGCAAATGGCGGCTTACATTCCCAAGATGACGACCACCACCATTTTCTGCAAATGGCGACTTGCAATCCCAAGATGACGACCACCACCATGCTCTGCAAATGGTGACTTACATTCCCAAGATGACGACCACCACCATGCTCTGCAAATGGCGACTTATATTCTCGAAATGACGATCACCACCATGCTCTGCAAATGGCGACTTACATTCCCAAGATGACGACCACCACCATGCTCTGCAAATGGTGACTTATAATCTCAAAATGACGACCACCACCATGCGCTGCGAATGGCGACTTATATTCCCAAGATGACGACCACCACTATGCTCTGCAAATGGCGATTTCCATTCCAAAGATGACGACCACCACCATGCTCTGTCAATAGCGACTTACATTCCCGAGACGACGACCACCACCATGCTCTGCAAATAGCGACTCACAATCCCAAAATGACGACCACCACCATGCTCTGCAAATGGCGGCTTACATTTCCAAGATGACGACCACCGCCATGTTCTGCAAATGGCGACTTGCAATCCCAAGATGACGACCACCACCATGCTCTGCAAATGGTGACTTACATTCCCAAGATGACGACCACCACCATGCTCTGCAAATGGCGACTTATATTCTCGAAATGACGATCACCACCATGCTCTGCAAATGGCGACTTACATTCCCAAGATGACGACCACCAACATGCTCTGCAAATGGTGACTTATAATCTCAAAATGACGACCACCACCATGCTCTGCAAATGGTGACTTATAGTCTCAAAATGACGACCACCACCATGCGCTGCGAATGGCGACTTACATTCCCAAGATGACGACCACCACTATGCTCTGCAAATGGCGATTTCCATTCCAAAGATGACGACCACCACCATGCTCTGTCAATAGCGACTTACATTCCCCAGACGACGACCACCACCATGCTCTGCAAATAGCGACTTACATTCCCAAGATGACGACCACCACCATGCTCTGCAAAAGGCGACTTACATTCCTAAGATGACGACCACCACCATGCTCTGCAAATAGCGACTTACATTCCCAAGATGACGACCACCACCATGCTCTGCAAATCGCGGCTCACAATCCCAAGATGACGACCACCACCATGCTCTGCCAAGGGCGTCCCAAGATGACAACCACCATCGTGCTCTGCAAAAGGCGATTTTACATTCCCAAGATGACGACCACCACCATGCTCTGCAAATCGTGATTCACATTCCTAAATGACGACGACCACCATGCTCTGCCAATGGCGTCCCAAGATGACGAACTCCCCGATGTTCAGCTAATGGCGTCCCATGATGACGACCACCGCCATGCATGCTCTGTCAATGGCGTCCCAATATGACGACCACCACCATGCTCTGCAAATGTCGACTCACATTCCCAAGATGACGACTACCACCATGTTCTGCCAATGGCGTCCCAAGATGACGACCACCGCAATGCTCTGCCAATGGCGTCCCAAGATGACGATCACCACCATGCTCTGCCAATGGCGTCCGAAGATGACGACCACCACCGTGCCCTGCAAATGGCGACGTACATTCTTAAGATGACGACCACACAATGCTGTACAAATTACGATTTAGGAGAAGTTATGAGCTCAAAAGCATTGGAAACTGTTTCTGTGGAAGAAATAAATGTTGTGTCGTGTACATATGAGGGAAATAATTGTTGTGTCGTGTACATATAAAGGAAATAATTGTTGTGTCGTGTACATATGGAGGAAATAATTGTTGTGTCGTGTACATATGAAGGAACTAATTGCTGTGCCGTGTAAATAGAGCAACTTATCTTGCCACTCAAGTTGAATCTGTTGCTGAAATAATATGCCTAACGAGTAATAATGAACAGGATACTAAAATAATCAGTTTAACGTATACCTGCAATTAATAAAGATCCAACTTCCAGGATACATTGGGAATACTCTTCAGATAACAAATTTATACCAAAATGATTTTACTTATTGTTTTCGTTCATCATCACAAATTACATTTTACCCAATTTTCTCTCGCTACTGTTCACACTGATACCTCCCCTCCCCCGCTCTCCCCATCGTCATCAACAGCGTGCGCTGTTCTCCAACGGACACAAATCAAGGGAGTTAAGGAACTTGTGGCTTCCACGCTAAGCTCCTCAGCATTGGCGGAGAGAAACTACCCTTTAATATTAGGCCAGGCGTGGATTGCAAGCCCAGGAAGGTAAGCGGGAAACACATCATATTGGTGTGATGTATGAGGGCCATCAAATGGGGCACCAGAATGGAACAGAGTAGCAAAGTGTCAATTTTTGAATAACTGCTCCATTACTGCATCATTTCACAGTCTCTCCCTGATAGTACTGGAAGATAATAGCCCTCTCTCGTTAACCTCAAGCACGGGGCCACGAGCACGCCGGGAGACGACACGCATCACGATAAATGGGTCGTGATGAGCTATCAAATGAACGGCACCCCAGTAAAGTGTTTATATGATGAAGCATTAACCAAATGAGTCTCTCTTCATGCAATTTATTGTTACCGATGCCAATGGGCAATCGAACGGCCACAGGCAGCCAGAATTCCATTTTTAGAAATAACCTGTGCCAGGTTTCCCCAGAATAATTCGAGGCAATATATTTCCCCCCTGAATAAAAAATAACGATAACTTCATTGAGGAAATACACTCATTCCATCGCAGTCCTCTCCTCTGTCTAAAAAAAGCTATTATAGGCAGCAGGATAACTCCTTTAGATAAATGAACTACAGGCAGTAATGCAACTATCAATGTGTTAAATGAATAAGATGTACGCACGGGCGTTGGTCAAACAGTAACATCTTTATTCTGATTGAGTTTGTTAAGCTCAATATATTGCAGTTGATGTCAACCTCTCTCGTTCAATTGGTCTCGTATGGCAGGGTTGAAAATTTTCATATGAATTGAAAGCATTTTTGAATTGTCTTCATTAAATCATAAGCTCAATGCTTCATAATGGCACCAGCGCCTGAATGCAGTGTCTGTTTCTTGCAGGTTTATTTACGAAAATCTATAGTCGCTGAATCAATTGCATGTATATGAGTGAATGGTCAAAATAATCAGTATGTATGTGAATGGTGAAACGAATCAGTATGTATGCGAGTGAATGGTCAAATGAATCAGTATGTATACGCGTAAATGGTCAAACGGATCAATATGTGTGTGAATGGTCAAATGAATCAGTTGTATGCGAGTGAATGGTCAGATGAACCAGCATGTAAGCGAGTGAATGGTCGGATGAATCTGCATGTATACGGAGGAATGGTGAAATGAATCAGTATGTTTGCGAGTGAATGGTTTAGGAGTCAGCATGTATGAGAGTGAATAGTCAAATGACGCATCTCATGAGGGTGCATTGTGCATTGAACGAAAAATATCGCGTGTAGTCTGATTCGTATGTGCGTAGACTGATGCGTAGGTGTGTAGTCTGATGCGTAGGTGTTTATTCTGATGCGTAGGTGTATAGTCTGATGCGTAGGTGTGTAGTCTAATGCGTAGTTGTGTAATCTGGTGCGTAGGTGTGTAGTCTGATGCGTAGGTGTGTAGTCTGATGCGTAGGTGTGTAGTCTGATGCGTAGGGGTGTAGTCTAATGCGTAGGTGTGTAGTCTGATGCGTAGGTGTGTCGTCTGATGCTTGGGTGTGTAGTCTGATGCGTAGGTGTGTTGTCTGATGCGTAGGTGTTTAGTCCGATGCGTAAGTGCATAGTCTGATGCATAGGTGTGTAGTCGGATGCGTAAGAGTATAGTCTGATGCATAGGTGTGTAGTCTGATGCGTATGTGTGTAGTGTGATGCGTAGGTGTGTAGTCTGATGCGTAGGTGTTTATTCTGATGCATAGGTGTGTAGCCTGATGCGTAGGTGTGTAGTCTAATGCGTAGGTGTGTAGTCTGATTCGTATGAGCGTAGACTGATGCGTAGGTGTGTAGTCTGATGCGTAGTTGTGTAGTCTGATGCGTAGGTGTGTAGTCTAATGCGTAGGTGTGTAGTCTGATGCTTAGGTCTGTCGCCTGATGCTTGGGTGTGTAGTCTGATGCGTAGGTGTGTTGTCTGATGCGTAGGTCTTTAGTCTGATGCGTAAGTGCATAGTCTGATGCATAACGGGTAGTTGGATGCAAAGTGTATAGTCTGATGCATAGGTGTGTAGTCTGATGCGTATGTGTGTAGTGTGATGCGTAGGTGTGTAGTCTGATGCGTAGGTGTTTATTCTGATGCGTAAGTGTTTAGTCTGATGCGGATGTGTAGTCTGATGCATAGGTGTGTAGTATGATGCGTAGGTGTGTAGTCTGACGCGTAGGTGTATAGATTGATGCATAGGTGTGTAGTCTGACGCATAGGTGTGTCGTTTGATGCGTAGGTGCGTAGTCTGATGCATAGGTGTGTAGTTCGATGCATAGGTGTGTAGTCTGATACGAAGGCGTGTAGTCTGATGCATATGTGTTTAGTCTGATTTATAAGTGTGTAGTTCGATGCGTAGGTGTGTAGTCTGATGCGCAGGTGTGTAGTCTGATGCATATGTGTGTAGTATGATGCGCAGGTGTGTAGTATGATGCATAGGTGTGTAGTCTGTTCCGTTGGCATGCAGTCTGATGCATAGGTATGTAGTCTGATGCGTAGGCGTGTAGTTTGATGCATAGGTGTGTGGTCCGATGCGTAGACATTTAGTCTGATGCATAGGTGTGCAGTTCGATGCGTAGGTGTGTAGTTTGATGCAAAGGTGTGTAGTCTGATGCGTAGGTGTGTTGTCCGATGCATTGGTGTGTAGTCTGATGAGTAGGTGTGTAATCTGATGCATAGGTGTGTAGTCGGATGCGTAGGTGTGCAGTCTGATGTGTAGGTGAGTAGTCTGATGCATAAGTGTGTAGTTTGATGCGAAGGTGTAAACGCGTCCTAAATTGTTACGGTTCATCGAATTACGAGGAATTGCGTCCAACTTCGGAAGGGCCGCAGAAGTGGAAAGGAATACGAGCAAATTCTCGTACTCCGAGCCTCTTCAATGAGGACCGAAGAATGATGATTTCTTCTATCAAATTAAACTTTCGAATAGAATACATCGCAACATGAGTTCAGTCACAACTGCAAAGTCTAGAAAATGATTTAATTTGCTGGTTAAAGTGAAATTTCCCCCCAACCTCTTATCGGGCCCGAACACAGACGAAGAAGAGAGAAAGTCATCTCCTCAAACCTTGGTCAGTGAATGTTAGGTTTATTTTTCGAACTCCCCGATCTGTATTTGGAGATAAAAGTTTCATTCGAATTAAATCTAAATCAACTTCCCATGTTTCAGCGTGCAACTGGAGCTAGTTCAAATGGGAATAGACATTTACCTCACACATATTTCGGTTTCTTTCCTCTGGCGTCGGTGCAGCGTCAATTTCAGTCAATCTGTGGCCCAAGGTTGCGGTAGAAGAACCCTTTAATTCTTCCCTGTGAGTCTGTTTTCAGTGACATTTCTCCAATGATCCATATTATATCAATCACCACTGGCGGAAGAGTTTAAAAGTCACGTAGACCACTAACGCTATTCGCCCTTGTCCATTCATTACCTGATCAAGTATCTCCATCCCGCCCAATCGACGCGTATTTATTACCCCGGTCAATTATCTCCCCCGCCCAATAATTACCCTGCTAATTATCTCCCCGGTCAATTTAATGCCGCCCTATTATCTGTCCAACCTATTCATTACCCCCTATTCCTCCCTCACGCATTGCTTGTCCAATGCAAGACCTTCTTAATTGAATTACCCAACTTCTCACTACCCGTCAACGAAATATCAACACCCATGCATTACCTGCCCAATTATAGCCACTGCCATGCAGCACTACCCGCCCATTCACGCCCCCCACTCATCGTAGCTATTACCCGCCCAATCCCGTCCCCCCTCATCGTAGCTATAACCAACCGTATCGCGTCCCCCACTCACCGCAGCCATTACCCGCCCAATCACGTCCCAAACTCATCGTAGCTATTACTCGCCCAATCACGTCCACCACTCATCGTAGCTATTACCCGCCCAATCGCGTCCCCCACTAATCGTAGCCATTACCCGCACAATCACGTCCCCCACTCATCGTAGCTATTACCCGCCCAATCACGTCCCCCACTCATCGTAGCTATTACCCGCTCAATCACGTTCCCCACTCATCGTAGCCATTCCCCGCTTAATCACGTCCCCCATTCATCGTAGCTATTACCCGCCAAATCACGTCCCGCATTCATCGTTGCCTTCCCTATAATCTCCTGCACCCACAAATTACCGGCCCAATGATCTGCCCCACCATTCCTAACCTGACTAATAATCTATAGCTACCATTCATTACCCACCAAATTATCTCCCCCACCCGTTCATTACCCGCCCAAATGTCATTCGCCCTTTCTTACCCACAAACGTATTTCCCCGACCCATTCATAAATCACCAAATTATCTAAACGGCCCCTTCATTTTCCGTACATTTACCTCTCCCACCCACTCATTCACCGCCCAATATCATCCCCCATTTATATATTACCAGCGCTATTTTGAACCCCCATTCGCTTAATTCATTCCCCGCCCAATTACTACTCCCAAAATAACCTCTCCCGAATGCGCGAGGGAATTTTGTTCATTCCAATGGTATTGCGACGGTTGTATTTATTTACTGGTCCCTCCATCCTAGAATTCGCAGAACAGGGCCTTTTCCAGACGACTAAATTGTTTACTTTACTGTTATATGAGTTTTAACAAAGTTGCTGTTAACGCGGCGTGTGAGAGGATTGTTTCGTCAATGTGTTTCACTTGATTTTGTATATTTTCTATTCCATATATTTCACAAGATTCTGTATTTTTTACAATAAATTAATTGTTCATCAATTCGCATAGCTTACATCATGTAAATTTGTCCCAAGTGTACGTGGACTTTGCATTACAAGTGCGCATTTCGCTTATATGGGAGCACTTGTTCTCTGGTCTTTTGTTTGGACATTAAAGTAAGCCTCTCGCTGTAATTGCATTGCCAACGTCGGATGTTTCCAGAATAACAACACGGCTCTAAACTTGACAGAAATGTTAATACTTCTCATGATCTCTTTGCCCAAAGATAAAGCTCATAACGCCGTCGGCTCTCAGAATAAATTTTATCTACATTTTGTTGCAGATAAACCGTTTGACTTCATAGTCAAGGTTCATAAAGCTTGGCTTCAATTTCACAATATTTCTGCTGCATTTCATTTACGTATAATGTTAAAATAATGTGTAGGAAAATGTGACAAGCCGTTTGAGAAGTATCCATTTGTTATTGCACGAAAGAATTGTTCAATTTCATGAAGAGTTTTCAAGGCTTTGCTGAGCATGCGTGTACCTACACAGTACATTCACTCTTACTCCCAGACCTCACAGTAAATTAAGTTATTCCTGAGTAAAAAGATTTCTTTTTTTAATGCCGTAGGGAGTCAAAAAATAAGGTGTAAACATTACAAAACTGATTGCTTAAGATGAGTCATGAACAACGTGAAAACCCCTTTGGTTGTTCTGTATGATGAAGGTGTGCCGGGTAAAGGCTTTGTATGATGAAGGTGTTCCGAGTAAAGGCTCTGTATGATGAAGGTGTGCCGAGTAAAGGCTTTGTATGATGAAGGTGTGCCGAGTAAATGCTTTGTATGATGAAGGTGTGCCGAGTAAATGCTTTGTATGATGAAGGTGTGCCGGGTAAAGGCTTTGTATGATGAAGGTGTGCCGAGTAAAGGCTCTGTATGATGAAGGTGTGCCGAGTAAAGGCTTTGTATGATGAAGGTGTGCCGAGGTAATGCTTTGTATGATGAAGGTGTGCCGAGTAAATGCTTTGTATGATGGTGTGCCGAGTAAATGCTTTGTATGATGAAGGTGTGCCGAGTAAAGGCTTTGTATGATAAAGGTGTGCCGAGTATATAATTAGTATGATGAATGTGGGCCGAGTAAATGCTATGTATGACGAAGGTGTGCCGAGTAAATGCTTTGTATGATGAAGGTGTGCTGAGTGAATGCTTTGTATGATGAAGGTGTGCCGTGTAAATGCTTTGTATGATGAAGGTGTGCCGAGTAAATGCTTTGTATGATGAAGGTGTGCCGAGTAAAGGCTTTGTATGATGAAGGTGTGCCGAGTGAAGGCTTTGGATGATGAAGGTGTGCCATGTAAATGCTTTGTATGATGAAAGTGTGCAGAGTAAAGGCTTTGTATGATGCAGGTGTGCCGAATAAATGCTTTGTATGATGAAGGTGAGCCGAGTATATGCTTTGTATGATGAAGGTGTGCCGAGTGAAGGCTTTACCTGTCAAGTGTCCTCTCGCGCTCCAAGGAGCCTTTGTGTACAGCTCTTACGTCACTCCCATCCTTCTTTTGTGTACCTGAATAACATACCATTCTTCTTCTGATTCGCATTGATTTTTTATTCCAAAGAAACGTTTATTGTATGTAATAAAGCTTGGTAACACGGACGGAAAGGACACTCAGTATACAGGTCTCTCAGGCGAATCTGACGCCGCATTTGCTATCGAGACTATTCGCATCATCAATCGTCGTTTCACGCACTCGTCACCGAAACACTGTACCCATATTCCCGTCTCCCTAGGGCTCTTCAGCCAGACCTAGCCCACCAATAGAGTAGTTAGGCATGATACATAGGGAGTCCATCCCTTTTTCAATCACGCAATTAACATTTAAAATGTCGTCGCTCTATAAATTTGTTAGAAAATAATTGATTTTGAATTTACGAGCGTACTTCAGACCACTATACTGTAAATTAAAAATATGTTTTGCACTCTCGATGAATGGATTGAAAAGCGTCTTTTTATTGTACATCACTATTTTTTATTCGTTTAAATGGTGGAACTTTCAACGAAGGCAGGCTGGGATTAAAATTGGGAAAAAATTTAATAAAGTGATTACGAGCAAAACTCCTGACCGAATAAAACTGATTGAGTACATGAAAACTTTTGGCTGCATAAAACTGATTGAGTTCGTGAAAAACCCATCATCATATAAATCTGATTAGGTACTAGAAACACTCTTGACCGTAACAACTGATTTAGTACGACAAAAACTCTCCACCGGATAACACGGATCGAGTATGATAACAACTCATGAACGCATAAAACTGAATGGGTACGATACAAATTCTAGAGCGGATAATACTGTTTGAGTACGATAAAAACTCGATACCGTATACAACTGATTGAGTACGACAAATAAGTTATAGGAAAGAAATGTTATTCATCAACGTCGGACTTCCCCTAAACCAATCCCTAGCAGTGACAGTTTAACATTGACTTTACGTCGCATTCCAAGTTGAAACACTTCAAATTGTATGAGAACAGGATATCCCTTCATGTTCATCGAAGCAGTCGAATTGCTTCCACCTGCTACACCGACACCCTACCCTTTCTTGGGACTTTGATCTATTGTGTCTACAGCCACGGGTATTTATAAAGGATTATTGCATGGCCTGAAACATCGAAGTCTTCCTATTCCAGATGATATATGAGCTAGTGAGATACGCGGGGATATTTCACAAAGGTTTCATGACTGAAATGCAGAACATGACATGAATATGGGATGGTCATGAAGGGAAATGGGGGCATTGTCATATGTGTGTCAAATTCCAAGTGGAGTGACATATATTGCGTCCTTCATTTGCTGATATTCTGACAAAATAAAGTCGTGTAGTGGTCATTCGTGTTTAACGCGAGAAACCTCTGAATATCAACTCAATAGGAAACGAACATTTATTGGATTTCATTTAATTTTGCCATTATGGAATGGACAACACATATTTTTTAAATGCTTCCAGCTGACTGATTTGTTACTCTGAGGAATTTGTAAGATTTTAATAATTTATTCGGTGCCAATTTGGCTATCGAGAATGTAAAATCATTGAATTTATAATCGAACATTCAACAAATGATTCAAATGAAATTCCAACTGAATATACATTTCACTGCTTAGTGAAACATTGTTCAGCTATAAACGTGGATCCATGTTGTCCAACCACTTTGAGCTTAGTGAAACATTGTTCAGCTATAAACGTGGATCCACGTCGTCCAACCACTTTGAGCTTAGTGAAACATTGTTCAGCCATAAACGTGGATCCATGTTGTCCATCCACTTTTTGCTTGGTGAAACATTGTTCAGCTAATAACGTGGATACATGTTGTCCAACCACTTTTAGCTTAGTGAAACATTGTTCAGCTATAAACGTGAATCCATGTTGTCCATCCACTTTGAGCTTAGTGAAACATTGTTCAGCTATAAACGTGGATCCATGTTGTCCATCCACTTCAACTTAGTGAAACATTGTTCAGCTATTAACGTGGATCCATGTTGTCCAACCACTTTTAGCTTAGTGTAACATTGTTCAGCTATAAACGTGGATCCATGTTGTCCATCCACTTTCAGCTTAGAGGAACATTGTTCAGCTATTAACGTGGATCCATGTTGTCCAACCACTTTTAGCTTAGTGTAACATTGTTCAGCTATAAACGTGGATCCATGTTGTTCATACACTTTCAGCTTAGTGGAACATTGTCCAGCTATAAACGTGGATCCATGTTGTCCAACCACTTTTAGCTTACTAAAACATTGTTCGGCTATAATCGTGGATCGATGTTGTCCAACCACTTTTAGCTTGGTGAAACAATCTCCAGCTATAAACGTGGATCCATGTTGTCCAACCACTTCTAGCTTAGTGATACATTGTTTAACTATAAACGTGGATCCAGGATGTCCAACCACTTTGAGCTTAGTGAAACATTGTTCAGCTATGAATGTTGATCCATGTTGCCCAATCACTTTTAGCTTAGTGAAACATTGTTCAGCTATGAATGTGGATCCATGTTGTCCAACCACATTTATGAGAGCGAATATGGGATGGTCATGAATACTAATCTGAAATCTTGGTATGAACTAATCTGAAATCTTGGTATGATAAAAGTGAACGCAAGCTCAACTCTGAGAAAAACCAAATGCATCTTGTTCGGCTCGAACTTGAAAAGAAATGCGGTTCCAATGAATTTCTCTATCAGGATAGTGAAATCTGACATCCCTGTTGAAGATGAAGTTATAAGTCCGGGATTATGGTTTGACCCCGATCTTTCCTTCAAACACCACGTAACTACTCGGTGTTTCATGTTAAATGGAACACTTTTGTTCCTAAACTCCGCAAAAAAAAAAGGATTTCAATTCAAGATTGCTGATTGTCCACGCTATAGTATTTTCTCACATTAACTACTGTCTTTCAATTTGGGAGAAATGCACCAAAACTCAAAGAGTGAATATGCAACGTTGTTTAAATTTTGCGGTAGGAATAACATGCAATGGTATATCCTCTACTCGAAAAATACAATGGTATGTCCTCTTCTCAAAAAATTATAGTTGCTTAATATCGACAACAAACTGGCACTCCGTGAGTCGATCAGAAATCATAAAAGTCTTCTAGAAAAACATTCGCCCGGCAGCCAAAGGCACATATATTCTCGAGGAGAAAAGAACAATCGATTCACGAGAATTAATGCAACTCTGCACGTTGAACACAGGAAAACAGAAACTGATTGTCGAGCTTTTTCGATCACTGGAACAAAATCCTGGAACAACCTCCCAACAAGCCTCGTGAATCTTGAATCCAACAAGTCCTTCAAGAATAGGCCTGATGAACATCTATTGACCGATCAATTCAAAATGGTAACTTTGCCCACAAATGCAAGCTAAATGCATAATACCAGTAACCAGAAAATGCATTCTGTTCTTGAGCATGTGCGAAACCACCACCACCATAACTCTCAACATTGAGACACCATCTAATCGTTCTTTCTCTGTTGATACATATGTTTTCTATGCTGCAACCGATCACAATTGTCTTTGTCAATTACCATATGTGTTAACTAGCATTTTGTCTATTTATATGTTTTAAATGTTCTAGTCGTTTTAGTATAATTAAAATTCGAACTCAGTCTTCTTGAATAACGACAAGCAGCTTCTAACTTTGACAATAGTTAATTCGATTTTATTATAATTCATTGAATTATTTCTAACAATTACCTTATCTTTTATGATAGTACAATCATTGCCTTATAAGCTAATATTTTGCTTTGTCTTCTATAACAGAGTTATATTCATCCGACTTGTGTCCTCAAGCATTGCATTATTCTGATTGTCAATCATTTAATCCTTTCCTAGCGGTCTTGAAGTGTGTATATTGTATATTTAGTTGTTTGGTATGTATTTTATGTATAACTTACTTTGTATAACTTGTGTCGCCTACTCATCCCTTCCATATTAATAAAATGGTTCAGACCCATCTTTACAATATATTAGTAGTAGTAAATAGAGGTATGCAATGTGCCCTGTGAAGGAATAAGATAGGGGTTAATTAGCGGTGGAGTAGGGTAGGACCGGAGTCAGCGAGCGAATGAGGAGCGAGTGCGTAGGAAAATAGATACAAATTTAGCAGGTGACTGAAACATTCCTCCCAAGAAGAATCACCCATGAGTATAATTGACTCATTCGGAAGTTTGGTTGGATGCTAGATAATGAATTTAGGCGGCGTTTTGTGTTGTTCCTTCTACTTATTTCATATGTATTTGATATCAATAGGAATAGTTCGGTTAATTAGTCTGGCAGTTGGCGAGTTGATGTTTGTATTTTGGATTGATGCAGCAACTTCGTTACGTGATTCTATCTACCCCCTAACGCATTACCAGTTTTGGATCAGATATATCGGTATTACCATGTTTCAAATGTTTTGTTATCAAGCGTATGTAGACTGTTCGGGTAATTCGATCTCGATGTTTTTGGTATAGTGAGTATCGTTATCGTTAGCGAGAATACTAAACGACATGGATGTATTTGAAATTATTATATTGTGTTATTTATACATAGCAATGAACGATTTTTTTTGTGGAATTTGTAGTGTTTTTTGGAATTTTGTATAGTTATAT
>SDVV010013350.1:0-15140 GCA_016164225.1 Gammarus roeselii | reverse complement strand
ATCAATATAAATATGTATTTATAAATATATATACATTTATAATATTTCATACGGTGCCGTTGTTTTTCAGCGGAATTATGAGTGTCCCGTTCCATACGAAAGGGTATCTAACATTGATACCAACTAGTGCGTCCGCCCGTCCGTCTGCGTGTCCGTTGTAACGCTCCCATGAACACGGCTAAAACTGCTAAAGCTTCGAAGAAATTATGAGAAGCAATACACAATTTAAAAGCTCTTGTGGAGACTGCAATTATATGCAGCGTTTTTTACGAATTTTGAAACAAAGTTACATCACCGATTCAGATACAGACACATGGTCGGAATACCCCAGAGAAAGGGGTGGCCGATGGCAAGGCGCCCCTCACACTTGACTCATGTATTCACACACAAACAAACTTAGGCCTTTGACCGTTTAATGGGTTACACACTTAGTCAGGGTTGAGGCCCCGAAACAGTGACAGTTGCAAGCTCGACAGCGTTTTCTGGTTTACCTATGCTGCGCACAGTTTCTCACCTCCCTCTTCCCCATCCATCCCTTTTCTCAACAAAACGCCACTGGCAGGAAAACACATCAGGACTGCGTCAAAACTTGTTCATTTACAACCATTATCCACTCATGTCTATCCATAGCACATTATCTTGATACCTCCACACTACTTCGGGCTGCTTCACGCCGTTCTTCTACTCAAACTTCGGTCGCCTACTCACGGACCCAGCCAACCGTAAAAAGCTTATCGCATTCGGAAAACACACCGGACTATACGAAGCTGTCTAAACCCCAAACACCTGAGCAAATGAGATGGTCTCTCCACCCTATTACGCACCGAAATAACGACACATTTTACGAAGATACGCATTAACTCTTTACTCTCTCATACGCGCTAAAACGCGAATATGCCACAATTGAAATATGTACTGACTTCATCTTGACATGACTAATATTTTCGCACGCGAGGCCGTGCGAACTTACCTGAATCAACGACGGTCGCGCCCTACGGGGGAGCCTATTATGACTCACGTTGAGGCTCTGGTGGAAAAGAGGCCCAAATTAAATCAAACTTCGGCCATCCTATGGGCCACGTCCACTCACCTCCGCTTTCATCACAATTCTCACAAATTTCTCATCCTCCATTCACCTTAGAACACGTAAATCTACTCTGTCCTCTAACTTCCTCTCCTTTCCTGATCTAATTCGAACCATGTATTATTGATCTTATCCTTCGGCACCACTCTGACAATGTTCCTCAAACACTCATCTCGAATACATTCAACCTTCTCTTCTACGATCTTGCTTCCATACCCAACGTCCTACAGATCTTTACACTCTTAGTGGCTCCTATTACTTCTACAGTTATGAAGTAATCATGATAAGCTATTGATAATTTGAAAACTTGTGAAGTGGCTACTACAATCATATCCCTCCTAAAGCTAATGATTCATGGGTCGCACGGGGTCACGACCTCTTATTTCGCCGCCCTCGAAGGAGCCTACATGAGTCAGGCGAACCAACTCCATCAAGATGTCTTGCTTGCGGTGGCGGCGTCTGGGACTTTGGCCCCAGCTAAAGTCCTTCAACCCACCCTGTTTCATATCCTCGCCGTTTGGGATTGCGCTTTGTGTGCCGTCTCTGCGGTGTTGACGTGGAAGCAGCCTGTACGCTGCCTGGGCCTCAGGCCCACCGACACTTTCATGACACCAGAGCCACGACATATACACTAATTGTTTTTCATGGACTAGTGAATAATCTCTATCATTTCTCTCCTACGAAACATCCCTGTTCCACATGAGGTTATCCCTGCACGCGTCTGGTCGGGGCGTTGCAGTGTGGCTGAGGGACATGAACACGCTGGAAGTTTCAATGTTCTGGTGTCCACGTTGAAAATACACCACACATGTGGCCATTTGTTAACTGCCACACAACCCACAAAGTTAATCCAGATAGCATCAAAAACAATCCACCCACCACTAACCCGGTCACCCTTTGTCATCTCCAAGCTCCCATTATCTCAACACGCGCGCGTCAGTGGGTATCGAGTATTTCGGGCGGTGCGCTGGCGCGGTTTCCACCATTGCAGGTGGAAACCGAGGCTAAACAACAGCAACAACCATTTATTTCCTTTCAGACTCTTCTATTCTTCACTCTCCACTGGCTCTTCTTTTCTACCGATTCGTGGATATACTTTTAACTACATCAACTACATCTACCTCGTTTGTTTTATTGAATTTCCATTAGCGGATCTCTCCTCTTTCCTTGACCTCTTTCCCTCATTTATTCATTTTTTTAGTTGATCTTTTATTTTTCTCTTAATTTTTTTTTTGCTTCTAATATATGTTTATTTCATTTTATTTACCATTCTATCTTTGATTCTGATTCTATCTCTGATGGTCTTGGAGCCGGGGCGCTAGAATCTTGCTACAGTATCCACCGCGTGTCGTAGAAGGCGACTAAAAGGGCGCCCCGTAGCCGGGAGAAGAATCGTGCTACCGTGACACCTGCGTGTCGTTAAAGGTGATTAAAAGAGGCTTGGCTGTAAAACCCTACCTCAAAGACGCAAGACGAGCGGGGGGAGGAGAGGCTCACGCCTCTCTGAACCCTATTGTTTGGTTCACTGAATGCGCGTGGCTGTAAATTGGTGAGGAGGAAGTTTTATGTGTTGGCGCTGAGTGAGACGAAATTGAAAGGTAAGGGAGAATTTAATTTTGGTGTGGTAAGTGGAAGAAAGTCGGGTGTGGAGGAAGGTAGGGCACGAGAAGGTGTGGTTTTGATATTGAGTGATCGGTTGGCTAGTAGCGTTACCAAATGGAAGGAGGTGTCCTCAAGATGGATGTGGGTGAAAGTTAAGTTTGGCGTAAAAAGATGTGTATTTATGAGTGCATACGGTCCAAGTAGCGAGAAGAGTGAGGAGGAGAGGGAGCAATTCTGGAATGACCCGAGTGAGTGTATTGAGATTTTTGGAGATCAACTCAATGTAGTTGTACTGGGTGACCTTATTGCAAGAGTTGGAGATGCAGTGGGGGACAATGTGATAGGAAGGTACGGCGTTCTTGGTAGAAATAACAGTGGAAAAAACCTGATAGGGCTATGCATGGATCAGGAGCTGGTGGTCGGGAACAGTTTGTTCAAAAAGCGAGATATCCACAAGTACACATGGGTGGAGAGAGCGCTGATGGATTTTGTGCTGATATCGAAGAGAGTGGTGGGGAGGCTGCTGGATATGCGTGTGTTGAGAGAGGAGGGTGGAGGAGTGTCTGACCATCGCTGGTGGAAGGTAAATTAAGAGTAGAGGTGGAAGGTGGAAGGGCAACAAAAGAGTAAAAGGAGGAAGAAAGGTAGTGAAAGTGAGTGAAATAAATGTGAGAAGCAAAGCTGAGGAGTTCCAACAGGCGTTGAGAGAAGAATATGACAACGTGAGAGGAAAGGACCTGAGAGATGTGGAGGAAGAATGAGAAAAGTTAAGAGATGCGTTGCTGAGATGTGCAAAGTATGTGTGTGGTGCGCGCCGTGTGGGCGGGTGCGGAAGGAAAGGTTGCGAGTGGTGGAACGAGGAGTATAAACTGGCGGTGGCACGGGAAAGAGGAGCGTTTGAGGAGTGGCTGCAGGTGACGTCATGGTGGCATATGAAGGCTATAAGAAAGGAGAAACAAGGTAAAGCGTGTGGTGAGGAGAGCCAATAGGGACGCTGATGCCCGGTGGGGCAGACGGTTGTGCCAGAATTTTGAGGAGAACAAAAAGATTTTCTGAAAAGAGGTGAAAAGGGTAAGAAAGGAAGAGACTGGAAAGGAGGAAGTGGTGAAAGATGAAAACGGCCAGTTGTTGTTGAGAAGTGGTGATGTACGGAAGAGGTGGTCCGAGTAATTTGATGAGTTGTTGAATGCCGAGGATGACAGAGAGGCTGACATTGTTGCTGTGGGTGGTTGTGCTCGGATGTCACTTTTAGGAGGGAGACTTGTGGCGGTCATTACCAGGGAAGAGGTGCAGGAGGCAGTGGAGTTGGTGAAAGCAGGAAAAGCCCCTGGTTTGGATGGCGTTGCGACAGAGTTTCTGGAAAAGGGTGGAGTAACGATTGTCGAATGGTTGGTGAGGTTACTGAACTTGTGTTTTTTGGCAGTCGTGATACCGATTGTGTGGCGCAGTGCCTGCATTGTTCCGCTGTATAGGGGCGAAGGAGATTAAAATGAATGATGCAACTTGAGAGGTATCAGCCTGTTGAGTGTGGTAGGTATGTTGTACGGAAGAGCGCTGATCAAAAAGATTAAAGACTGTACGGACTGCGCAATTGAACAGGAACAGTGTGGTTTTAGGAGTGGTAGAGAAGGCGCCGATCAGATTTTTGCAGTGAGATAGGTCTGTGAAAAGTACCTTGCAAAGGGAAAGGACGTGTTCTGGGCTTTCATGGATCTGGAGAAGACTTCGACAGGATTGACAGGGAAGCGCTGTTGAGGGTGTTGCGTTTGTATGGAGTGGGCGGACATTTGTCGAATGCGCTGCAGAGTTTCTATGTTGGCAGCCGAGCATGTGTCCGAGTGGGAAGCGAGTTGAGTGATTGGTTCTCAGTGAAAGTGGGACTGAGACAAGGCTGCGTGATGTCTCCCTGGCCGTTCGATATCTATATGGATGGAGTGGTCAGGGAGGTGAACGCGAGTGTGCTGGGTCGTGGCTTGGAGCTGTTGGAAGCGAATGGGCGGAGCTGGCAGCTGAACCAGTTGCTCTTCGCGGATGATATGGCCCTGGTTGCGGATTCAGAGGAGAAGCTATGTAGGCTAGTGTCTGAGTTTGGTAGAGAATGTCAGAGGAGGAAGCTCCGAGTGAACGTGGGTAAAAGTAAAGTAATGAAATGCTCGAGTACTGTCGATGCGAGCAGAATTAGTGGCCTAAATGGAGAGTTGTTGGAAGAAGTTCA
The DNA here is from genome assembly GCA_016164225.1 of Gammarus roeselii. Classification (NCBI taxonomy): domain Eukaryota; kingdom Metazoa; phylum Arthropoda; class Malacostraca; order Amphipoda; family Gammaridae; genus Gammarus; species Gammarus roeselii. Next base: position 10,239 of record SDVV010013350.1, on the reverse strand, counting down.
GGGTTTTAAGTATCTGGGCTCCCATGTGGAGAAGACTGAATTAGTGGAAACTGAGGTGAAGTCGCAAATGGAGGAGGGGTGTAAAGTGTTGGGTGCACCGAAGAGCGTAATGAGCTGCAGGACGTTGGGTATGGAAGGAAAGAGAGGGCTGTATGAGGGTGTCGTTGTTCCCACTGGGCTGTACGAAGCTGAGACTTGGGGGGTGAGAGCAGAGCAGAGGAGAGAAGAAGGCTAAATGTTTTCGAGAGGAAATGTTCGAGGAGCATGGCTGAAGTGTCGCTGAGCGACAGGTTCACTAACGACGTGGTTCGCATCAGAACGGGGTTGGTGAAGAAGTTGGAGGACATAGTTGATTCGTGTGTTCTGAGATGGTTCGGGCACATGGTGAGGATGGATGAACGGAGATTGGTGAAAAAAGTGTTGAAGTCAGGGGCGAGTGGATGTAGGCCTAGAGGGAGACCGAAGTTTGGCTGGATGGATGGTGTGAAGCAGGCGGCAGAAAGGAGAGACGAGTGTGGAGGTAGCGAGAGAGCGTGCACTGGATAGGCGTGAGTGGAAAATTATAGTGAACAGATGAGTTTTGGCGCTGCACTGATGTACTTTCCCGCCCTAGGCATATCGTTGATAGGCGGTAGGCGGGACCCAATCATTTTGACGCGGCAGGGGTAAACCAGTCACGCTGTCGGGCCCTTCTGCCGACACTGACCTCGAACCGCACTCGTGACCCGGAGGGTGTGTTGCGGGGCCCCCGGCCGGACTTTTTTGCGCAAAAGAGCTAAGGTGTGCGAGTGTGAGTGTATTAGAGTGTGAGGTGCGCCTTGCCGTCGGCCACTTCCCTTGCTGGGGGATTTCGGCCTAGTGTCTGTATCTCTGATTTGATTTGTTTTCTCTCTTATATTATTCTTTACTTCACTTTTTATTTATTGTTGTGTAATTTCTTCGATCTTCTCCCAAAAACTATCCAGGTCTCCAAAAAGAAGTAATTGTTCAGGTTGCGGGACGAAAACCGAGGCCGTCACGCCGCGACTGATTTCTGTACTCCGTGCAGCAATTGATTGCGGTGTGGGGTTCACATTGTAAAAAAATGTACAGTTTACGGGATGCCTACTAAGGCCCTTGCGCAGCGGCCAGCTTTGCCTCGCCACTCTGGTGTGCCTCAGGGTTCTGTCCTTGGGCCGCTGTTGTTCTTGATTTATATTAATCACATCGCTGGTGGTCTCTCGTGCAAGTTCAAGGCATTTGCTGATGACTACAAGTTGTACTTGAGATACTCGCGCAAGAACACAGCCTGCCGCTCAAGGTGTCCAATCACTGCAAAATGAGCTGGATGCAGTGGATTCTGTTGCACGGTCATGGAACCTTGGACTGAATCCAGATAAGTGTGTTGTGCTGCGTTTTTTTAGAGGTCGTATTGATTTTGATGCTTTGGTTCCAGCTAACCAGTACGTCCTGCAGGGCAGAGTGTTGAAGTTTGTTCCTACACACAGAGACTTGGGCGTCAATGTAGATACCAGTCTCCGATTCCACCATCATATTCGTGTGGTGGCTGCAAAGGCTGGTGGGTTGGCCAACTGATTGTTGAGATCAACTATTTGCAGGTCACGGGAATTTATGCTGTCCCTATACGTTTCGCATATTCGCCCCCTTATTGATTACGCATCCTGCGTTTGGAACACTGGATATTGTAGGGACTCCAGGCTGCTGGAGTCTGTCCAGAGGAGATGGACTAAAAATATTGATGGACTTTCTGGCATAGACTATGGTGATCGTTTGAGGAGCCTGGATTTGTTTTCCATCAAGGGTCGGCTTCTTAGGGCAGACCTGATAAAATATTGGAAAATTTTACATGGAAACTCAGAGGATTTGCTAGCTATGTTTTCTTTGGCTCCGAGAGTTGGTACTAAAGGTCATGGGCTGAAGCTGGCGTTTCCTCATCGCTCATCTGAGGTCCGCAGTAGATTCTTCAGTGTGAGATGTGTTGGTGTGTGGAATGGCTTGCCTGCTGACACAGTGCAGTTGACAGATATCACTCGCTATAAGCAAGCCCTTGCTGATCTGATGTACGAGGAATTTTTAGATTTTGACTAGGCTGATGAAGTTTAATTTATTTGTAGGGATGCGTGTGTAAGCATGTATGTATTTTTTTGGTCTATTTGTATATGTGTGTATACACGTATGTGTATGTTTTATATTGTGACCAACAACTGCTGTATTATCAGTTGCCTGAAGCACAAATTTCCAGTTTTTTCCGCTCCATTGTTTTGCCGGTCTTTGCAGTCTGGCGTGCTGTGACATTTGTGCCTCCTGTCATGCTCTGCACTCTGGCCTTGCTGGGGTGTGGGGTAGTCTTGAGGCAACCAAGGTGAGAAACTCCCGAGCTACTACTGGTTTCGGGTGTGGGCCGCATTGTACATAATTTTAGCGTGTCGCACTCCGCGATTGTTGGTCCCGCTGCGACCCACACGTCACCGCATGTAGCTTTGCCGAAAGATCGGATGGTGCTGTCAGGTGGCTGAGCGGACAGGTGTGCGGAGACCAGTTCACCCCCTACCCATCACTCCACTTAGGCTTCACGACTTTCGATTGAGACTGTAACCTCTCCGTTGGCGAAGAGAGGTGGGATAATCCTGTCATGAACTTGACTGGGAGCCCAAGCCTAAGAGATCAGTTTAGGTAGCCTCTCAGGGCGCTGAGCCCTACTTATGATGACTGACTCTTGGGCATATCGCTAACCGACAGCGCCTGGTGGTAGGTTACAGAGTTTTCTGACCGCACTGTTACGTCTCTTTGGTGAGCAGAGCATAAGGGAGGCTGACTCTTGTTGAACTGCAACTATGTATAGGAACGATTTGGTAAGACTCCGCACTAACACCGGAACCCGGTGTCATCCACAAACAAGACCCACTTCCTCCCTGGCTGTTTTGGGGAGAGAAACAAGAACAACAGCCCCCTCATCTGTATCTAGTGAGGTGGATCTTGAGAATCGAGCGCATAACAAATTTGGAAGGTGCGGTTACCGCCCCAAAACGAAAACCCGGGAGAGGCCGTCGGAACTGCCTACGACCCCATGAACCATACGCAGAAGAACTAAAAGTACTTGAAGACCTTTTTCAGAATAATTATCGTACAAAGTTCTTCACAGTCGAAATAAATGGAACATAGAGTGATCTGATGATCCTAATAGAGATAAATTGCGCACTATAAAGGACACACCTACACCCTGGGTTTCTTCAAGCAGCCGATCTCGACTGACGGAGAAAACTATGCCAACTGAGAATTAAACATAGCAGACTAACGCACAGACATCTAGTAGAGGCGTCGCCACCACCCGTACTGCATGGACTGTTTAGTCCTTCTCACAATCGCCCATGTCTTAGCAGAGTGCCCAACCTTGGCGGAATCTCGACGCACGCACTTCCCCAGGAGCCTGTTCCTGAACCTTCCCAACACACTCCGCCTAATGATTACTAAGTTCCCTCGGAGACAATTCAGTGCGGAACCGCTTCTTAACTACCTTCGAGAAACAAACCTCTTAGCTGAAATCTGATGTTGTAATTTCCTCCTGAATAGAAATTTTTTGTGACTCCATCCTATAAACAGGAGTGACATTAGCAAGCTGTGAGTCGCAACAACTCGAGAAGGACGATGACTTGTCAATTAATTGAAGCAGGACTGGCTGCTGGTTTGACCTTCGGTGCCAGTTCCTCTTACAATAGGCCATGTCTTAGCAGAGTGCCCAACCTGGACGGAATGTCGACACAACTACTTCCCCATGAGTCAATTGCTGGACCTTCCTAATACACTCCGCCTAATGCTTAACGAGTTCCCTCAGAGGCAATTCAGTGCGGAACCGCTTCTCGGTTACATGCGAGAAACCAACCTCTTAGCTGAAATCTGATCTGTTGTGAATTGATCATACTTCATCTTACCTACCGATAGACTCCGCTATCCCGGAGGACCACTGTTTCTGTGCTCACTTTGAGTGTGACCTGAGCATGTCGTGAGACAAGGCAAGACCGGAGACTGATGATGACTTGATGCAGCACTGGCTGCTGGTTTGACGTTCGGTGCCGGAAGGACATAGAATCCAGTGCACTAGAAAGCCAAGGCACTCTAATCTACTACTATTATATGCACCTTTTTTTCGACATTGGAATTTTGAATGTTGTAGAATAGGATTTTTAAAGTGTTGCAGTCATGAAAAAAAATCCCTTCTTTTACAGTTTTCAAGCTATCATGGCATGCAATACGTCATTTACAAACACTTGTCAAGATTAGATTAAGAGGTCTATCTCCACTGGAGCTTTGACGCGAGCCTTTATAAAAAGGACGGTGCCAGAAGGACGTTGACTCCAGTACACTGAGAAGCCTTGGCACTCGTATCTAATCTTGAAGGCTCCTCCTTAGGGCGCAAAGCTTTTGTGAAATATTGAGATAAAATGGAGATAATTTTGAAATTGAGATTTAAAATCTTCAAATTTTTTGTTTAATATTTCGTGTTTCACCAACGACGTAGTTCGAATAAGAACAGGGATGTTGAAGAAGTTAGAGGACTGAGTGTATTCGCGTGTTCTGAGATGGTTCGGGCACATGGAGAGGGTGGATAAAGGGAGTTGGTGGAAAGGGTGATGAATGCGGAGGCGAGTGATCGCAGGGCTAGAGGTAGACCGAAGTTTGGATATGGATGGATGGTGTGAAGCAGGCGTGAGGAAGAAGACATGAATGTGGAAGAAGCGCGAGAGCGTGCAATGAACAGGCGTGAGTGGAGAATGGTTGTAAATGGTTTATTTTGGTGATGCACTGAAGTGCTTTCCCGCCCTTGGCATCCCGTTTTCGGGATGGTCGTGGGTGGGGGAGGGGGGCCCCGGCCATTATGCCGCGACCCGGGTAAACCAGTGAAAACTGTCGGGCCCTGCTGCTGACAACGGATCCTCGGACTGCACTCGTGACCCAGAGTGTGTGTTGCGGGGTTACCGGCCGGACCCTTTAGCACAAAAGGGCTAAGTTGTGTGACTGTGAGCGTATGAGGGTATGAGGTGCGCCTTGCCGTCGGCAGCCCGTCTCTCTGGGGGATGCGGCCTAGTGCCTGAATCTGTATCTGATTTCGTGTTTCTTTTTTATTTCTCTGCTCGTACATTTTTGTTCCCCCCAAAAAATGTGGCCGACGACAAGACGCTCTTCACACTCCTCTCATACACCCACACATACCAAACCTTAGTCCTTGAATGCTAATGGGTCCGGTCAGGGCCCCGCAACACAAGTTTGGTGCAGGAGTGAGGTCCGAGATCTGTGTCATCATCAGAGCCTGACAGCATTTGCTGGTTTACCTCAGCTGAGTCACAATTGCAGGGCTATTCCCCACACGCGTCCATTCAGTTTCGAAACGAGACGTCAAGAGGGAAAATTGCATCAGGGTCGGGTCAGAAGTCATTCATCCACAACCATTCTCCGCTCACGCCTATTCATTGCAAGCTCTCTCGCTACCTCTACACCGAGGTCTCTCTTAGCCAAAGCCTGCTTCAAGCCATCCATCCACCCACATTTCCGTCATCTCTAGGACTACGTCCACTCAATTTTGATTTCATCGCCCTGTCAACAATCTCCCATGATCTATCCTCTTCAGGTGTCCGAATCACTTCAAAACCCGTTTCTCTACAGTCCCATAATTTCCTCACTGGTCCCGTTCTAATTCGAACTATGTCAATATTGATCATATCCCTCAGTGTTATTTAGGCCATACCTTTCAAACACTTGGGCGCGCAAAAAAATCAACTTGGATCTCTCGCCTCCCTCGTCTCAGCCCCGTAAAGCGTTTGAGATCATTTCTCCTTAATAACACCCTCTTTTCTTTCCTACCCAATGTCCTACAGTACTTTTCAGTGCACCCAAACTTAACACACTTCTTTCACTCAAGGTTTCTCCTTAGTTTCAACTGGTTCAGTGTTCTCCAATGAGAGTGAAGGGGCTTAAAACCATGAACTTCCTTCAATAACTTTTCATTTAGGCGGACACTCGCATCGTCATTACTTTTACCCTCAAAATTCGCAGCTTCCTTCTCACACACAGTCTAGCTGTTAAATTCAGACACTAGCATTCACAACTTCTCCGAATCTGTCACCAGTGCCATATCGTCTGCTAACGGCAACTGACTCAACCGCCAACTCCGTCCATTTGCTCCTTACAACTTTAACCTCGACCCATTCACTGGAAAGCAAGCACTCGCTTCGCAGAGATCGTCTCCTTTCTATTCTACACAATACAATTCCCAACACCCAAAACGAAGCGAAAATCATGCCCATCCTAAAATCCATAACCCCACAGTTCCAGGCATCATACAGACAGACTTATTTCTCTCATCCTGAATCTCTCGAAAATTTTGGAGCGTGGCTCCTTACAAAATGAATCCCCATATCACAATCTCCCCTACCCAACAAGGATTCAATCAATCTCACTCTCCCCACGCAACACAGTTCAATCACCACATCCCATTCTCCCCTACGTCTACGAGGGAGCCCACGTGAGTCAAACGGGCCATTTCTATCAAGATGCCTTGCCGGCAGTGGCGGCGTCTGGGGCCCCGGCCTCAGCGAAAATCCTTCAGCCTATCGTTTCATAACCTCGTCGGTGGGGATGACGCCTTTCGTCGCAACCTGTACGCTGCCCGCGATTCAGGCCCACCCACACTTTCAAAAAGACACCATAACCACTACATATACAGTTTTATTTATTGACAAGTGAACAATTCCCATCATTTCTCTCCTACAAAACATCCTTGTCCCACATGAGGTTATCCCTGTACGCGTTTTGTTGGTGCGTTGCAGTGTCCTGAGGGATATATGACGCTGCAATTAACAATGTTCTGGTGTCCACGGTTAAAATTGTACCACATGGGTGGCCGCTTGTTAACTGCCACACGACCCACAAAGTTATTACAGATAGCAGCAATAACGCTCAACCCCACCACTAAACCGGTCACCCTATCTCTCCTTACTCTTTCCTCTGTCTTTGCACGCGCGTGTCGGTGGGTATAGAGGATTTTGAGTGGTGCGTTGGGGCTGTTTTAACCGCCGCAGGTGGAAACCGGGGCTGAGCAACAACACGGTTTCAGAACGTGACACTTCACCAACCACACTCAGACCATTCATGAACGAAAAAAAGCCAGCCCGACGCGCTTTGGTATGCGCCATTGATATTAGTGAGGTATTTGACCCAGTTCCAAGACACGTCCCTATGAACATAATACTCAATTCTAACATTCCAGACTACAAGAAGTGACTTGCCTCTCAGCAGACATGCACACACTGTCTAACCTGAAATACATCTCGAACTCGCGACTTCTCCAATGGTTTCCCACAGGGCTCCGTCTTTTCCCCCTCCCTTTCAATGCCTTCATGCACGACCTGTCCATACCCATAGAACCCAACAACTAAATCAGCTCATACGCAGATGACCTCACAATAATCACACAACACCACAAACACGAGACCGCAGCTGCACACCTCCAGCAGTACCTTAATTCTCTTGAAACCAACTGCCTCACGTCACTCTCAAACACACTCCCATACCCCCAGATTCGATTGAGCCTCATTTCCACCGGAGCCTCAACGCGAGTCATAATAGGCTCCCCAGTATGGTGCGCATACCCGCCTGAGTCCCAGAATAAGCATCCTTGGAGTATCTGTGACACAGGGATGATGTTCAAACATCACACAAACAACATCAGCACTGAAGCCAAACCTAGACTAAACGTGTCTCGGGCACCTACCACAACCACCTACGGTCACTCCAAGGAATCCATTACTACACTATACTAGCTATTCATCGGACCCACACACAATAATTTCCTAGGAAGAATACCAAACACGGCGATACGCAAAGCAACGGGCTGTTCCCACCTGCACGGTGAAACCATGGTCCTCCCTCTCGGACATAATTTTGTCATGAACGGGACAATTCTTTCCCAAGATTGTAGACCGGGCACAAACTATTGAACCCTCGTCAAGCCACCGAAACTTACAAAACACCGGTGACACACAACAGCTCTTTCACATAACCATTCCCCGTCTTACAGACAACATCTATACACAAACAGATTCACACATTTCACAGCTCTTGCTGTGGATGACCTTTGAGTCAACACGGTCTTACAGTCACCCACACGAGGCGGACGTGGGTGAGCTAAGGTTTCCCAAGGGTGATAGGGTTTATCTGTCATGGCTGAGGTGTGGGTACCATACGGCTCTCCAGACATACCATCACAGACTGGGGAACGTCCCTTCCGATCTCAGTTTGCGTTGCCGGGGTACGATCGAGCACGTCATGACGTGCCAGCTATCGCACCCGGCAGGTTCAACCATAATGTACCGTCGGTACGTGATCTGGGGTAACGTTCCGAGACGACATCAATTTCCTCGGGGGTGTAGACTTTTATCTTGAACTTCCAGTCAGCTGGCCAAATGTTCACAGCCAAACAATAACATTTTCTTGGGAGGCCTCAATTTCGTTGATTAATTGAAGACTCTTTTTGAGGTATCATTTGAATTGATTGATCTGTTTATTATTGACATGTGTGAAGGTTCCACAACTGACTGTGTTGATGTTTTTCAGGTACCAAGAACAAAAAGATAGACTTGTTCGAGCTTTAAAAATCTGTGACGTCAGCAGCAAAGCTAAGCTCCTCGATGTGTGGAGCAGACAACCTGAATGTAAGTTACAGTGTAATATGTAGTGTGGATTTCTTTAGGATCGATTGTGCCTTCTAGCCGGGACGTTAGAATCTTGCTACCGTATCCACCGCGTGTCGTAAAAGGCGACTTGAAGGGCGCCCCGTAGCCGGGAGTAGAATCGTGCTACCGTAAGCCCTGCGTGTCGTATAAGGCGACTAAAAGGGGCTAGGAATCCCGTTGAACGGTAAGGGAGAAAGTAAGTTTGGTGTAGTTAGTGGAAGGAAGTCTGGTGTGGAGGAAGGTTGGACATGAGAAGGAGTGGTTTTGATATTGAGTGATCGGTTGGCTAGTAACATTACCGGGTGGAAGGAGGTGTCCTCAAGATTGATGTGGGTGAAAATTAAGTTACGCGTAGAAAGATGTGTATTTGTTAGTGCTTACGAACCTGGCAGCGAGAGAAATGAAGAGGAGAGGGAGCAATTTTGAACTGACCTAAGTGAGTGTATTGAGAGTTTTGGAGGTCATTACATTTAGTTGCACTGGGTGACATTAATGCGAGAGTTGGAGAATGTGATAGGAAAATATGGCGTTCCCGGTAGAAATGACTGGAGAAAACCTGATAGGTCTGTGTATGGAGCAGGAGTTAGTAGTCGGGAACAGTTTGTTCAAGAAGCAAGATATCCACAAGCACACATGGGTAAGGATGGTCCATGGTGCAGTGGTGGGGAGAGCACTGATGCATTTTGTGCTGATATCGAGGAGAGTGGTGGGGAGGCTATTGGATGTGCGGGTGGAGGAGAGTCTGACCATCTGCTGGTGGAAGGTAGATTAAGGAGGAAGAGAGGTAGTGAAAGTGAGAGGGGACTGAATGCGAGAAGTAGAGCCGAGGAGTTCCAGCAGGCGTTGAGGGAAGAACATAACAACGTGAGAGGACAGAACCTAAGAGATGTGAAGGAAGAATGGGAGGTGTTAAGGGATGCGAGGCTGAGATGTGCGAGCCGTGTGGGCGGGTGCAGAAGGAAAGGTTGAGAGTGGTGGAACGAGGAGGTCAAACTGGCGGTGGAACGTAAGAGGAGCGTTTGAGGAGTAGTTGCAGGTGAAGTCGGTGATGGCTTAAGAAAGCTACAAAGAGAGAAGAAGCGGGTGGTGAGGAGAGCCAAAAAGGACGCTGATGGTGAGAAAGGGAGAGACCGGAAAGGAGGAAGTGGTGAAAGATGAAAATGGCCAGTTGTTGTTCGAAAGTGGTGATGTACGGAAGAGGAAAAGGTGGGCCGAGTATTTTGATGAGTTGTTGAATGTCGAGGATGACAGAGAGGCTGACATTGTTGCTGTGGGTGATGGTGCTCGGATGCCAGTTTTGGGAGAAAGACTTGTGGCGGACATTACCAGGGAAGAGGGTCAGGAGGGGGTGGACGTGATGAAAGCAGGGAAAGCCCCTGGTTTGGATAGCGTTGCGACAGAGTGCCTGAAGAAGGGTGGAGTAACGATTGTCGAATGGTTGGTGAGGTTACTGAACTTGTGTTTTGTGGCAGGCGTAGTACCGATTGAGTGGCGCCTTGTTCCGCTATATAAG
>SDVV010013349.1:0-15141 GCA_016164225.1 Gammarus roeselii | reverse complement strand
TAGAGGGACTCCTACAGGTCAGTAGAGGGACTCCTACAGGTCAGTAGAGGGACTCCTACAGGTCAGTAGAGGGACTTCTACAGGTCAGTAGAGGGACTCCTACAGGTCAGTAGAGGGACTCCTACAGGTCAGTAGAAGGACTTCTTCAGGTCAGTAGAGGGACTCCTACAGGTCAGTAGAGGGACTCCTACAGGTCAGTAGAGGGACTTCTACAGGTCAGTAGAGGGACTTCTACAGGTCAGTAGAGGGATTCCTACAGGTCAGTAGAGGGACTCCTACAGGTCAGTAGAGGGACTCCTACAGGTCGGTGAATATGCTCCAATGGATCAGTGGATGGATTCCTTCACTCCTACAGTTCAGTTGGGGATTCGTTCTGGTCAGTGGAGGTATTCAGATTCAGAATTTACATTACTCTGCACCACAAAAATTCAAGTAATGGTAATCAACATTAGCCCATAATTTTCTATATTTTCATTCGAATTACATCTAAAAGAAAGTATGACTCTATCTGTTTGCTTCTCAGACGACTGAACTTGAACACATGTCAGACAAGGGACTGTTCCATCCGAACATACAATACCGCTTTGGTAATTGGAGCACGAATTCACCCCCATGCGGTCCAGAAGAAATGGGTCACCACCCCTTCCTCCGGCGGGATACAGGCTGGCTTAGTAATAGTCGGCAGGATATACAGTCGTGCATATCAATCACAAAACTATTAGAAGGAAAAAGATACTGCGTTTGAATATTGATTTTCAGATAACCAGCGACTGGAACCCTTTCGCCTATAAAAGCGTATCCCTGCAGCGTGTCAGACAAATTATCCGAAACAATGATCTGTTGTATCCGTATGAGGCCTGTATACTGTACAGCGGCGGCAGTGCATGATTTCATTGTTTTGTTACACACTGACAGGCCACTGAATGTCGGTTCGTTGAGGGTTTAACAACAGTAATCCAAATGCTTTAACCTGCTGGAGTGAACATTTTCTTTACATTTTTCCCATTACTTTCGCTTGTTGCAGACATTAATTGGCGACAAGGCTCCTGGAGTAACATAGGCAACAGGGCTCCTGGAGTAACATTGGCAACAGGCTCCTGGTGTAATATTGGCAACAGGGCTGCTGGAGTAACATTGGCAACAGGGCTCCAGGAGTAACATTGGCAACAGGGCTCCTGGAGTAACATTGGCAACAGGGCTCCTGGAGTAACATTGGCAACAGGGCTCCAGGAGTAACATTGTCGGCAGGGCTCCTGGAGTAAAATTGGCAACAGGGCTCCTGGAGTAACATTGTCGGCAGGGCTCCTGGAGTAAAATTGGCAACAGGGCTCCTGGAGTAACATTGATAAGAGGGCTCCTGGAGTAACATTGGCAACATTGCTCCTGGAGTAACACTAGCAACAGGGCTCCTGGTGCAATATTGGCAACAGGGCTCCTGGAGTAACTTTGGCAGCAGGGCTCCTGGAGTAACATTGGCAACAGGGCTCCTGGAGTAACATTAGCAACAGGGCTCCTGGAGTAACATTGGCCACAGGGCTCCTGGAGTAACATAGCAACAGGGCTCCTGGAGTAACATTGGCACAGGGCTCTTGGAGTAACATTGACACAGGGCTCCTGGAGTAACATTGGCACCAGGGCTCCTGGAGTAACATTGACCCAGGGCTCCTGGAGTAACATTGGCACCAGGGCTCCTGGAGTAACATTGGCACCAGGGCTCCTGTAGTAACATTGGCACCAGGGCTCCTGGAGTAACATTGGCACCAAGGCTCCAGGAGTAACATTGGCACAGGGCTCCTGGAGTAACATTGGCACCAGGGCTCCTGGAGTAACATTGGCAACAGGGCTCCTGGAGTAACATTGGCAACAGGCTCCTGGTGTAATATTGGCAACAGGGCTTCTGGAGTAACATTGATAACAGGGGTCCTGGAGTAACATTGATAACAGGGCTTCTGTAGTAACATTGGCAACAGGGCTCCCGGAGTAACATTGACAGCAGGGCTCCTGGAGTGACATTGGCAACAGGGCTCCTGGTGTAATATTGGCAACAGGGCTGCTGGAGTAACATAGCAACAGGGCTCCTGGAGTAACATTGGTAACAGGGCTGCTGGAGTAACATAGCAACAGGGCTCCTGGAGTAACATTGGCACAGGGCTCCTGGAGTAACATTGACACAGGGCTCCTGGAGTAACATTGGCACCAGGGCTCCTGGAGTAACATTGACACAGGGCTCCTGGAGTAACATTGGCACCAGGGCTCCTGGAGTAACATTGGCACCAGGGCTCCTGGAGTAACATTGGCAACAGGGCTCCTGGATTAACATGGCACCAGGTCTCCTGGAGTAACATTGGCAACAGGGCTCCTGGAGTAACATTGGCAACAGGGCTCCTGGAGTAACATTGGCAACAGGGCTCCTGGTGTAACATTGGTCGACCGGTAGGACTGTAACTCAACGGGGTTACATTGTCAAGGAAAGTAGGAACACCATCAATAACCATTTCACCCATGAACTGGCTGGTCATCTCAGTTTGAGCATATTTTCATCTTCAGGTGCATCTGCAATCGCGGCTATGAGCAGGTGTTCGACCCGGTCGCTGACTCGGCCATTTGCGCCGACAAGGATGAGTGCGCCACGGGTCGCCACCAGTGCGACGAGCACGCGCTGTGCACCAACAACTTTGGTTCCTTCACCTGCACCTGCTCGCCGGGCTACTTGGGGGACGGGAACACGTGCCAGCGTAAGTGGAGGGCGGTTAGAGGTGCCAGCGTAAGTGGAGGGCGGTTAGAGGTGCCAGCGTAAGTGGAGGGCGGTTAGAGGTGCCAGCGTAAGTGGAGGGCGGTTAGAGGTGCCAGCGTAAGTGGAGGGCGGTTAGAGGTGCCAGCGTAAGTGGAGGACGTTTAGAGGTGCCAGCGTAAGTGGAGGACGGTTAGAGGTGCCAGCGTAAGTGGTTATGGCTACTGGTGCCAGCGTAGGAGGAGAGATTGTTTCAGGTTCCAGTAGATGCAATTACATTCAAGATATTTGTGAAATGATGACAGAAGTGGACGCAAGCTTTACAGTCAATGAAATGCGAAATAGCTTGCTTTCTGCTGTTTATTTTATGAACAATTTCACGAAGTTGAGCTTTCTTGACAAATTGAAATCTATTTGGCTGGGTATAATTAAACTCGCCACAAATTATTATTGTGTGGAACCATGCGTCAGTTCTAACTGATTACTATCACCATTTCATTTGCATAGGCTGAGACACGCACTTCTAACACTGTTTGGAATTAAATGAAGAGGTCTTCAAGTGTATCCGATATGAGGCAAGTTTCAAAGTAGTTCTAATGAAGGCTTCACCCCCTCAGTTGAAGTAAGTTGTGACAGTGCCGGCTGCGACCCCAGCGCCGCCTGTCGGGTGGAGAGTGGCTCGCCACGGTGCTACTGTCCGCCACATCTCACCGGGGACGGCTACTACTGCACCCCACCATTTGGTGAGGCGGGTCTGAAAGGGAGGAGGGGTAGGTACAGTGGGGGAGGGTGAATCTTGGGGTAGGGGGAAGGGAATAGGTGGAGGGAAGAGAGAACGGGAGAGGGCAGAGGGAGGGGGTACAGGGGAGGGAATGGTAACATGGGTGGTGGAAAGGGAAGGAGAGAAGAGGTGGATATACTTTGCGATACTGTCCACTCAAGTTCGGATATGTTATGCAAAAATAATTGTTGCTTGGATAGCTTATCTGAGGTTTGACTTTGTATATCATCGTAAAGCAGAGCTGTTAATGAGTTAAGTGACAAAACTGAGACTTGCGTTAAGCAAGAATCATGGTGTTGAAAGCTTAATTTACCCTAATTTTCGTTGTCGAGATAATAAGTATAATTTATGTACAGTTTTTAAGAAAATTTATTTGGAGGTCATCTCAGTTCTCACATCGTTAGGACTTCTAGTGATTACCAGCTTTGGCCAATATTTTTATTAATATATACTCAGGAAGTTGTTCTTCCGAGTTGAGTTACAAGCCAATCACCATGTCGTTGAGTTACTCATCACTTAGTCTCTGCATACACAATACTACGCACGATCTGAGTCATTGAACGGCACTCAGTCTCCGCATACATAATACTACGCACGATCTGAGTCATTAAACGGCACTCAGTCTCTGCATACATAATACTAAGCACGATCTGAGTCATTGAACGGAGTCTCTGCATACATAATACTACGCACGATCTGAGTCATTGAACAGCTCTCAGTCTCTGCATACACAATACTACGCACGATCTGAGTCATTGAACGGAGTCTCTGCATACATAATACTACGCACGATCTGAGTCATTGAACGGCACTTAGTCTCTGCATACATAATACTACGCACGATCCCAGTCATTGAACGGATTTGTCCGATTGCTCATATGAGTTTCGTTGCTGCTCGTGACTGGCAACTTATGATCTCACAACTAAACTTCCTGAGGGGTATACAATTCTAAGATGGTAGTAGGAAGAAGTTGATGCAGAAACATTCCTAATCCCAGCAACTCCAGTTCAGTTTGTTCATTAAAACATATATTGCAAATGGTAAAATTTGATTATTTAGGAATATCACCAAGATTTACAATTTATTTTCTAATGCCATTCGATTTCTTTTGTCAATTTGTATTTGCACCAGCCTAATTTAAGTATAAAATATACTGAAATAGATTATGGTGTCTTTAACAAGAACATTTCATCCACGATTATAACTAAGATACTTGCAACCACTTCGAATGTCTAAAAACGATTTTTACTTTTTGACGCCCCATCAGTTGATGAAGCTCTCGCCAACGAAGTCCCATCCAGTCATCAGTGCGGCACTGAGGTTTGCGGGATCCACTCTGAATGTAAGTTCTCCGACCAAGAGGATAGAATTAAATGTACCTGTCGAGAGGGATACTCTGGAGACGGTCAAACATGTGCGCTGTCTGCCAATGCCGTGAGCTGTAATATCGAAGAGAACTGCTCGCCATATGGAACCTGCGAGGAGAATCCCAAGGGCGTCTTCAAGTGCGTCTGCCTGTCAGGCTTTGCTGGGGATGGCTATACGTGCTTCCTTGATACCGGTTTCCACAGGGTGGACAGTAACTTCGGGTCAGAAAACATCGTACCCGTTCCTATCGACAGAATTCCAGACTACGTCCTTGGTGGAGACTACAGTCACCTTCCGGTAGAGTTTGGGGAGAATCCGTACGACGGTGGTCTACCACCGTACTCCATTTCCACCGGGGAGGACTATTCACAGGGTGGTAACGAGCCCCAGGATCCGTACGTCGAGGGGCCAGCGGTTCCTTACCGACCCACTCATTCAGATCACAGCGGCCCCATGTCATCGTACGACACCAGTTCCGGGACACACATCGGAGTCGACTTTGATGATGACTCTCTTCGTCCAGCCTACCCTGTGGAGGTCCCCGACGTTCCCGCACCCTATGTGCCTCCTCAGGCCCCCCAGGAGCCCTTGCAACCATACGATGCCCACCGAGAGGTCGAATCGTCCTCGGTGAGAATAATTCGTTTCGTTAGAGAATTTTTTGGCACGAAATTCGTTCCATTACGCCTATATCTTGAACAGAACAATGTATTCCGTTTTTGCCTCACTGCATAGTATCCTTTAAAGCGTGGAAAGTGTATATATCCTGAAAATTGGAATCGCAATGTATTATTTATTTTTAGTTATATTTATAACGTACAAAATGGACTCGTGAAATGGAACTGTATTTTGCTCCCTGCACGCTCCTCTGAAACGTGTCAAACGATTGCTTGAAGGTGCTCCTATTGATGAGCTGACTTGAGGTGGTTTCTTCACCAGGACGTTGACCCTCAGTGCAGCCTTGGCACCTGCTTTTGTCCCTCCGGGTACAAGTTCAACAAGTTTGTTGGCCTATGCCGGCTTCAGGCAGGGCGGCAGCAGAGCGTCACTACCTCTGCACCGGGTGAGGGAGAAAGGGGGAGAGGGATAGTACTCTACGCTATCAGCCGCTTCTTGGGTGCTATTAATTTATTTGTATATTCATATATATTAGTGGGCGAGGAGACTAAGCTGCTATCAATAAATTCATACGTACAACATTAATATATTCATTTAGCATATTAGTGTGAAATGAAATTCAAGTTTTTTTCATTCTAGAAGAATTAATTCAATTTTATTTAGTTATTTATCAATGGATAGGCTTGCAAGTCGAGCATTGTTACCATTCATTAAACCTGTTGCCTTTGCACCTGTTGCCTGTTATGGAGACAGTTGTTGCAGGTGCCCCCCGGCCCTACTGTGGAGCCGCTAAATGCACCTGTCCTCGGGGCTACACATACAGCAAGCAGAGGGACGCTTGTGATCAGGACACGCCCGGTACAGCTTGGGAATGGGGGTGGGAATGGGGTCGGGAATGAGGTCGGGAATGGGGGTGGGAATGGAAAGGTAGTAAGGGGGTTGGAATAGGGACGAGAACGGATGAAGGAGTCATAATAATGACGGGAAGTGGGATGAGGAGAGATTACCAATGGGAACAGGAACAGAAGCAGGGATTGACAGTAGAAGTCACAAGAACATCCATCAATTAGTCGCTTCTGTTTGTGGAGTATGTGGATAATGGAAACGCTTCAGGTTCCTCTGCTATTAGCAACTCTGAAGTGATAAGCAATTCCTGAAAAAGCCTTTACCGCCCACCTGAGGGCAGAAATGATCTCTCTCCATCATTCATAGCTCACGAAACACTCACAGATAATCCATGCTGCTCTATTATTGAATTCCATCACTTCCTCGCTGGTGTACTATGCCATCTACTCCACGACACCTTTCCCCACGACATATTTCCCACGTCGCCCCTAATTACGTCAACCTTCCCTACATCACCCATTCTTATGTCATTGTTCACAACGTCATCCTTTCCTGCGTCTCGCCTCCCTACGTCTTCCTTCTTCACATTACCCTGATCATCCTATCAACGTTGTCCCGTCTGTCTCCACCAGCTGCCCCATACGGCAGTCCCGAGCCTGACTGCAGCGGGGGCCGGTTCCCATGCCTGTGCCCCGTTGGGTACTATTTCCAGTATCCTGAGAATACCTGCGAGCCGCGGGCAGCTGACGACACAGTCGAGGGCACCCTCGATGTCGCTGAGGGGTACAACTCAGCGGGGTATGATACCCTCTCGGGGCATGATATTGGGAGCATCCTCGGGCTGCCCCCTTTTTCTGGATACCCTCTCGGCGGATCAGTGGATGGTGGGTAATAATCTCAATGGCATGAAGCTGATTTGAAACTGTATTTTTTGAATTTGCGGTGTGATAAAATGATTAACAATCTGAAAAATCTTCCCTAGTCTTGTATTTTATTTGAGTTAACATTAATGAATTTCACTCGGAAAAGAATACAACTTTACACCATAGCTGATAAATGCTTGAGTGCCAGCAGCAAAAAACAATATTATCCATTTTATCGTAAATATGGAGAGTAAAGCAATGTAACTAAACTCCCCCAAAATTGGGAAAATGAGCGTCGGCTTTGTTATAGTGAACTGACAAATGTTAGCTCCCGGTATATAACGTCAGATCGCCTCTATTGATTAGTCCTCAAACTGCATTAAAAACATCTTACAGTTGATCCTGATTTGAACGGGAGATGGAGATGGCGATGATTACTTTCAAATGAGGCCAATCCAGATGCACGTATCCCTTTTGTGTATACAATAGACACATGATGAAAGGCATGGCAGCATAATTTACGTAGCTGTTGTACGTACGGAACTATTGGGTTAACTTTATGCATCATTTATTTGCTCAGTATTGAGCTCGGAATTTGGTGTTCTGGAATACAGTTGTCGTCTTTTTGGCATCGATTGCAGCGTTCGTATTTTATGGATGCTCCTGCGAGCAGCAATATTTTCCGACAATCCATGCTTACCGAAAGCCATCACATCCCTTCGTGAGCATGATTGTGTGCGGGGCTTAATGGAAATGTATTTAAGACGGCGAAATAGTTAGCCTGAGGTTTAGACAACTGAGAATATTTCAAACCCGACCCGAAATGTTTGAGCCAACATGTCATCAAAAGAACTAATTCAGCGTGGTGATCTGAAGTACTTGCGTGTATTCAAAGGAAAATTGATGTACAGTAAAATTTTGGCCATTTTAATTTTTTGAGAAGAGGCATAATTGGATTTTCACGAAAACCATCGATAAAATTAGTTGGAAAAAAGTACAACGCTACATAATAGGGCATCCTGTGGATGTATATTGAGACTAAACTAATAATCACAGGTGAGCCAAATATTGCTGATACGTTTCGGCTCTTAATCAATGCATTTTATCAATTTTTTTTAAATGAAAAATTCCACGATGATTGCCCTGAAAATTGAACACATTTTCCGAGTATTTGTTTCCACTCTGCCTCGCCGAGTGCCGACAAAGCAATGAAATAATATACTTAGTTGTTGTCAGTTTTCCTCGCTTTGTAAATTGTACATTTCCTTTTACATTTACTTTTCATCTGTGTTGCGATGCCAATAGTTAATTGTGGTGTAATTAAATTGCAAACACTAAACATACTCTTAGGCAACTCTACTTAAAACGTTGCTTCATTCAAGTCTTTTGCTACGGGTTTCGTCTTACTGTAGATTAATGGTGTTAAGGCCGAGTTGTTTGTCTGATTTGCCTCTGTAGAATGCATGTAGTATATGTTTCTAACGTATGTTGACATGCATCCTATCCCATATTTTACTGCATGGTAGATATTCCTTAGTAGAGGTGTAGCATTACTGGACACTGTGAGAATATCGTACAGATCGTCTGACATCAATACTTTGATATCAAGTGGATCATAACAATGAATCTGAACAGTGTTTACTTTGATCGGCAGAGAGCAGGCCCGTACCACAGTGTGTGGGCAACGCTCTACCCTGCATCTGTCCGCCTGGATTCTACTTCCTGTTTCCCCAGAGAACTTGTGAACCCAGTGGAAATTCCAGATACAACTATGGCATAAAAGGAGGCGGTCAGCCCAGGCCCTCTTACTCTGGAGGCAACGCTGGTGCTCCTGACTCAGATTTTGGTGGACAAATGCCCGACAGAAGTCGGCTTGATTCAGAATATCCTGGGTCTGGTCGACAGCCTGACCCTCCTCACCCAGATTACGGGAGTCACTATCCTGACGGGAGTAACCCCAACAGACCTACATCAGGAGTGGAAGACTACAACAGAACACCTACTGGAGGGGGGCGACAACCCCAGTCACCCTTCTCCGAGAAGGACGACTCTTACCAATGTACGAAGAGCTGGTTTTGGAAATCGGTTTATACATTGCATTTCACTTTCGATACTTTTTTCGTTGAGTTTGTTTTACTATTGTTTTTCCTCAAGCATTCGTACATATTTGTTACTTGTGCTGTTTTTAGACGGATTTGTGCGGGTGAGATCTGCAGGCACAGAAAACCATCGGGCTCGCATGAGGGTTTCACCTGACCATAACGAGATTGCACGACAAGTTTACCCAATTTGATATGAGTATGAGAACATGGGGCTTCTAATAATTATTTTGAAGTTTTTAAACACTTTTTATTGTACACTTAAAGGGACTTTGAAATAAAACATTTCAAAACACATTTTCAATCCAAACAGAAACAAAGATGTTTCTACTTACTCAGATATACGCGACTGATGCTAAAAGACTCTGGTCAACATTTCCGATCCAAAAAATATAACATAATGAATTTATCAAATAAAATCTATTATGGCTCAATGACTTTATGACAGTGAATAAAATGTCAGGATTTCTTCGTTTTTTTGTGATATTGGTCAACATTCCACATTTCGGCAACTCAGTAAGTGGGTTGATCTAGGTACAGCTCTAACGAATAACCACTCGTGCTACCTTAGCACCAACGAGTAACCACTCGTGCTACCTTAGCACTAACGTGTAACCACTCGTGCTACCTTAGCACTAACGTGTAACCACTCGTGCTACCTTAGCACTAACGTGTAACCACTCGTGCTACCTTAGCACCAACGAGTAACCACTCGTGCTACCTTAGCACTAACGTGTAACTACTCGTGCTACCTTAGCACTAACGTGTAACCACTCGTGCTACCTTAGCACAAACGTGTTACCACTCGTGCTACCTTAGCACTAACGTGTAACCACTCGTGCTACCTTAGCACTAACGTGTAACCACTCGTGCTACCTTAGCACTAACGAGTAACCACTCGTGCTACCTTAGCACTAACGAGGAACCACTCGTGCTACCTTAGCACTAACGAGGAACCCCTCGTGCTACCTTAGCACTAACGAGTAACCACTCGTGCTACCTTATCAGAAATAGTAAAACATTTTCCATAACGTACTCTCGTGGCTGAGGTTCAATTTCAGGTTTCAGGATTGAATTATTGGGTACAATTGGAAGACCATTTCCCTGCTTTTTGCTCCGCCTCTGTTTTGTTCCAGCTTCCTTATACCCTCTCATACATTTGTAATGTGTCCTTTTTTTATTTTGATGTGTTATTATATTGTGAGGAGTCTGTCCAAGTTCAATTGATTCCTTATTTGTGAGGTGTCTCTTCATTAACGACTTTCCTATCCTATTTGTTGTTCATCGATACCATAATTCATTCATCGTCGTAGATTTATGTGCATGGTGTACCGACTCATGCATTCAAGTCTCATCTTCAAAACATCCAGATCTGCCATCCTATATGTTGCTGTTCATTTTACTTAATGATTTTATTTCATGTAAGTTTTGTTGCCACTTTGTTCTGTTTCGTTGCCGCTGCAGCACTTATGGTGACTTAGCAGAAAAAATGGGCTTGCTTGTTTTGATTAGAGCAAACTAACGCTTAGATTAGAACGGAGAAGACAAAATATTGCATTTGTACAACAATAAAACAATAAAATAATTAAGAGTATTTCCTATTAAAGTTCTTATGCATGCTACAAGTATTCTAATTACTATCAAATAAACTACCTTACTAGCTTGGGACCAATGTTGCTTCGCGGCATCTTGCCACTCATCACACCTCGATAATTCAACAAATTTACCCTACCCATTTTGCCTCACTTCCCCGTTATCGGATCGTCACTATACCATCATGCCTTACTCACCGTCACTGGCCCGTCAATAAGCCATCATACCTTGCTATCTCGCCACTGGGCCGTTACAGTTTCCTGCAACGTCCAGAACGTGTGTCACGAGTACGCGACTTGTATCTACGAGACCGAGATCGACATCCACCTCTGCCGCTGCAACCCCGGCTTCGTAGGGGACGGCTTCACTTGTATCCGCCAAGGTGGGGGGGATTGTGATGAATGGGGGGGGCCTTATGTGGTCATTCTGAATGGAGGGGGGTTCAAAGGGTTACCAACACGTCAATATTGGTATTAGGTTCAAAGTTATAAAGGGATTTAGAAAATTGTTTTATGAGTCATCTTGTCTTTACGAGCATTTACTGTGGTTGATGTAAGGATTTGTACAAAACTCTACGGAGTATACAGTCACAATTTAAGTACCTCTACAGAAATTCATCATACCCATAGCATCACTGGGCACTGTAAGGGCACAAGCGCATCTTCTTTTAACCTTATGACCGTTCGTCAACGGACTATGGAGTAGCGTTTGGACAGGATTGTAATTCAGCATACTCTAGAATTACTGGGTACTGTAAGGGCACAAGCGCAGCTTCTTTTAACCTTATGACCGTTCGTCAACGGATTATAAGGTAGCGTTTGGACAGGATTGTAATTCAACTTCATATACTAAGGCTGATTTGTGCCTCGCTGATAGAAACTAAGACTTGAAGTTATCGTAAAACAATTTCAACGAGTCATGTCTTACAAAATCGAATTGTCAAAGATTTGGATGATAGTAAACACAATGCATTACAAATATTGTTTATTAAAACTGTTAATTTACTGTTGCAAGGGACAAGTTTTCGTCAACAGTTTAATGCAACTGAAAAAATGACTTGTTTGTGATCTGGATCTCTCAATGCATTCAAAAATATTCTTAATTACTTTCGCGAAGACACCATTATGAATTATTTTTCTCCGTGTCATATTCCTGTAAATAAACATGCGAACATGGTGAAAAATAACTATTAAATAATTTATATATTGCAAGGAGAGCTCAAACGAAAATCGGCAGAGCGGCCAGCTCCCGCAATTTGATCGCTTATATCTTGCCACGTGAATGCACAATTTTTGTTGCAGATTTCTCGTGTGATCAAGTGAACATTTGTCACGTGAACGCGCAGTGCATCCACGACGACCTTGAGATGCGGTCCGTGTGTGTGTGCCTCACAGGATACGTTGGTGACGGGCTGGTTTGCACTCCCGAGGGTAAGCCATGTAATTGGTGTATGATCAGTACAATTTATACGACAAATAATAGTGGTATGCCTGCATTATTATTTCGTCAATTCTACCAATATAACAATTGAAGCACATAAATGTATCATGCAATGAAAAGTCATTTACGAGTCAATTCTTTTGATTTAAATTTAGATATCATTATACGATAAGGTACAACTCTTCCTAAAAAAATACACATTTCAGACTGCTTAGAATCTGTTTTCTGGTGATGTTACCGTGAAAAAAAAAATTGACGTTAGCTTCGACTAACTATTCTGCCCCGGGGCTCCTCAGACGAGTGTAACAGCGTGGAGGACTGCGACATCAACGCTCAGTGCGGCTTCGATGGTCTGACGCAGCGTTACCGGTGCCACTGTAACAAAGGCTACACCGGCGACGGCAGAAACTGCGTGGCGGCTCCGGGTGAGGGGGAGGGGGGCCCTCTGGGCACAGCTGGGAAAATATATTTGCCATATAGATTGACTGAGGGCTTGTCCCAATCTCTGCGTGGTGAGGGGATAGAGTAATGAGCACTGCATTTCCTTCTGTTTTGACTGCTCCAGCACATATTCGGAAGCAGGAGGAGGCGGAGGAGACATAACGTGTGGAGCTTGTGATGAGGGATGGGGGTGGGAGGTGGGTATCGCGATAACTGGTGTGTTGCGGTGACAGGAATAGCTTCGGAACCAAAAGTCTTGAGCCTGTTCATGAGTGTATATTTTGAACCTTAAATTAAAACCACAGGTATATTCTAAAAGACTGTGGAATTTTGTATTTCATTATTTAAAAACTGCTCGGCACTACAAGTCGTCTTCAAAATGAGCTCCCAAATTGATGGCACAAAGTCTTGATCTTCGGTGAAAGTTCGCGACAGCTTCCCTGACTTCTTCTTTGGATAGGGATTGGGCAGCTCCATCACACAATCTTTATATTAATGGTGGTCAGCGACGCTCGAGAACCTTGAATTTAGATGATTAGGATGTGGTCAAAGCATGAATTCCTTCTCCTCCAAGAAAATGATTGTTTGTAAATCTATGTAAATAATATGGTACCAAGTAACAAAAAGACTTACGTTGATCGTTACGAGTTTCCCTAAGCTCAGGCAATTAAGCAACTTGTGCGGCATCATTTACCGCAGCGTACGAAGAACTTTATGAGTGCTACACTAACTGAAGTCAAGTTTTAGAGCAATTTTTCGAATGGCAAGTGTAGGGTCTTCCTGAATTGCTTTACTAACAAGTTGAGTTGCTTCTGCCCTCGTTTTGGAAATTTTGCGTACCCGGAGCTGCCCCTTTGGATTTTTGTTTTTACTTTTTGGCATTGCGATTGATGAGATGTGGCTAATATTTACTCTTTTCTTTTCGTCTGAAGTTCTCTGGATAAATTTCCGTTTCAACGCTGTTGGAGAAGATGTCTTCCTGTATTCTAGAGTATTCCAGGTCTTTTGTTCACTCGTGAACATTCCTTAGAGAAAAAATATATTGATTTCCAGGCGTGAAATATTGTACAACACTTTATGTGATTGATATACAAATGTCTAGGATCATTGAGGCGGTTGCATATGATTTCACGTTGTTTCAAAATACACAGTATGTAACATTATGGACACAAATAATCAATACTTGTATTTTTTATTTTTTATTTTTTTACCTGTTTGCATCCCTTGGTGTGAAAAAGGATGCAAACAGGTCAAACCTGTGAAGAGGCACACAATAAAAGGAGGTATGATGAGTGGAGCAGGACCTCTTTGTAAGTGGATGCATGAATGACTTAGAAGAAAATAAGTTGGTGTGTAGCTATGCCCCATACTTCGGGGATATATCGTGAAGTTCTGATAATGCTATCCAACTTTCAAGCATATACGAGCATGAAATGTTTTCCATCGAACTTGTTTTCAGAGAAAAAAAAAGAACATATAATGACTTGTGACCCTCATACTTAAAACAGACTTGGCAACGGACCCAAGCGACGTAGCAATGCATGGCCAACATAGGGGAGGAGACTAAATCCAGAGTTCTTTAGAACAATGACTCCTATCCCTAAGCCATACTCGATAATTTCGATACTGCAACCAAAAGAACAGCCGTTTTTTTCCCAATAAACAATTACTTCCTTGCAGACGCCGGCTGCAACGTGGTGAGGAACTGCCACCATAACGCGGACTGCGTGTTCGACCCTGTGGCGCTCACACACCGCTGCCAGTGTCGCCCCGGCTATGAGGGAGACGGAGTCATCTGCACCGAGATACTGGTAGGGAAGTGAGGCACCGGGTGGAGCGGAGGGGAGCTAGGGTGTTGTATGAATAAATCAATGTTTGAGACACTTATCAGCGTCTTGTAATTAACAATTCAAATCTTATATTTTAAACAACCAACTAGTTCCATGGTGTTGCCCGTCACTAACCCATTTTACTAGAACGATTAGAAACTAGATGATGTAAAAATAATAACGATACATAAATATGTTCCATTATACACCTCTCATTGCTCCTTCTTCAGCTGAACTGCAACGTGCTGCAGAACTGCGGCCAGCACGCGCAGTGTCTCGAGCTGGGGTCCAACGATTACCGCTGCGTGTGTCGCCAGGTGGGCTGCTGGGGGGGGGGGGTAACATGAGGTATAAGGAGTCGATACATTCCATGCCGAAGGGCTGTGGTCATTTTATTTATTGTTCATAATGCAAGAGATAGTGGTTCGAACCATCTGAGCTTTTATTTTTGGTACTTTCTTCCCTCTTTCTGAAAACAGGTGTTCAACAATATGACTATGGTTCAAATACAAGAATGCATATATATGGATA
>SDVV010013348.1:0-15141 GCA_016164225.1 Gammarus roeselii | reverse complement strand
CGGTTTAGAGAAGGGGAAGTTAACTATCCATGTGGAGGTGGTTTAGAGAAGTGAAAGTTAACTATTCATGTGGAGACGGTTTAGAGAAGGGGAAGTTAACTATCCATGTGGAGGTGGTTTAGAGAAGTGAAAGTTAACTATTCATGCGGAAGCGGTTTAGAGAAGGGGAAGTTAACTATCCATGTGGAGGTGGTTTAGAGAAGTGAAAGTTAACTATTCATGTGGAGGCGGCTTAGAGAAGGGGAAGTTAACTATCCATGTGGAGGCGGCTTAGAGAAGGGGAAGTTAACTATCCATGTGGAGGCGGTTTAGAGAAGAGGAAGTTAACTATCCATGTGGAGGTGGTTTAGAGAAGTGAAAGCTATCTATTCATGTGGAGGCGGTTTAGAGAAGGGGAAGTTAACTATCCATGTGGAGGTGGTTTAGAGAAGTGAAAGTTAACTATTCATGTGGAGGCGGTTTAGAGAAGGGGAAGTTAACTATCCATGTGGAGGTGGTTTAGAGAAGTGAAAGTTAACTATTCATGTGGAGGCGGTTTAGAGAAGGGGAAGTTAACTATCCATGTGGAGGTGGTTTAGAGAAGTGAAAGTTAACTATTCATGTGGAGGCGGTTTAGAGAAGGGGAAGTTAACTATCCATGTGGAGGTGGTTTAGAGAAGTGAAAGTTAACTATTCATGTGGAGGCGGTTTAGAGAAGGGGAAGTTAACTATCCATGTGGAGGTGGTTTAGAGAAGTGAAAGTTAACTATTCATGTGGAGGCGGTTTAGAGAAGGGGAAGTTAACTATCCATGTGGAGGTGGTTTAGAGAAGTGAAAGTTAACTATTCATGTGGAGGCGGTTTAGAGAAGGGGAAGTTAACTATCCATGTGGAGGTGGTTTAGAGAAGTGAAAGTTAACTATTCATGTGGAGGCGGTTTAGAGAAGGGGAAGTTAACTATCCATGTGGAGGTGGTTTAGAGAAGTGAAAGTTATCTATTCATGTAGTGCCAGCTTAGAGAAGGGAAAGATTGACCAATCAATCCCTCAATTAATCAATCTTCCGATATTCAGGTTGTTTTCAGGAATGTAACGTGCATCGAGTGGAATTTTTGTTACCCATGTATGAGTATTGATGTCCACTGTACGTGACCCTACATAAATATAGGGTTTTCAAGGTAGTTGACCGTCGTCGTGTCTGCGAACGTGAATAATATTTATTCCACTGCCTGCAAAAATACAGAACCGAGAGACAGGGCACACTTACACAATTGAGACGGGACAGAATTACAGAACCGAGACGGGACAGAAAAGCGGAATCGAGACGGGACAGAATGGCAGAATTGCGACGAGGCAGAACAAATTCATACATTATATATTTATAAAAAGCTATTACTTTCACAATCATATGTCTCTTTTAGGAGCTACAAATGCTTTATCAAGTCCGAGACTATTGCAGTGTTTGTGTCATTTTCCTGCCAAACGATAATGATCAAAAGAATAATCGTTTCACGATTTTTTTTTTTAAAACCTACAAATACATCCATTGAGATATTTGGAAAATCATCAGGGGATTAAAATGAGGGCAAAATTATCCCCCGATATGAGTAAAAAGTGTTCCTCTCCGTCAATACTTATTCAAAGCTATCCTGATGTGACTCTTGGCATGAGCGAGCAGGGCACCGTGGAAGCTAGGAAGATAAATTACTGATGAAAATAAACCTATAAGAAAGCAGTGCAGTGTCAATTGTCGTGTTATGGAGTAGAGGATACACGTCAGTAGCATGACGTGGGAGTAGGGTTCTCGGTTCATAGAGTATAGGCCACACGTCAGTACCTTGACGTGGGGAGTAGGTTTTCAAGTTATTGAGTCTGTACTAAATAACTTGAGAACCCTACTCCACCTGACTTGGAGTTGAGGCCAATCGTCAGCAACTTGACTTGAGTAGGGTTCTCGTGTCATAGAGTAGAGGCCACACGTCACTTCTATGGCGCGGAAGTAGGGTTTTCATGTCATGGTGCAGAGGCCATACGTCAGTATCTTGACGCGGCGAGTAGGGTTCTCGTATTTTGGAGTAGAGGACACGCGTCAGTACCTTGACGTGGGAATCGGGTTGTCGTGTTATAAAGTAGAGGCCGCACGTCAGTGCCTTAACGTAGGGAGTAGGGTTCTCGTGTAGTAGTATGAAGGCCACACATCAGTACCTTGAAGTGGGAGTAGGGTTCTCTTGATATAGAATAGAGACCGGACGTCAGTACTTTGGCGTTACGAGTTGGGTTCTCGTACTATGGAGTAGAGGCCACACGTCAGTATCTTGACGTGGAGAGTAGGGTTCTCACGTTGTAGAATAGAGGCCACACATCAACAACTTGACTTGAGGAGTAGGGTTCTCGTGTTATAGAGTAGTGGAAACAAGTCAGCACCTTAGCATGGGGAGTTGGGTTCTCGTGTTATAGAGTAGTGGAAACAAGTCAGCACCTTAGCATGGGGAGTTGGGTTCTCGTGTTATAGAGTAGTGGAAACATGTCAGCACCTTAGCATGGGGAGTTGGGTTCTCGTGTTATAGAGTAGAGGCCGCACGCCAGTACCTCGGCGTGGGGAGTAGGAATCTCGTGGTATGTGGGAGAGGTCACAAGTCAGCATCTTGATATGGGGAGTAAGGTTCTCGTGTCATAGAATAGAGGCCATACGTCAGTACCTTGACGTGGAGAGTAGGGTGCTTGTATTGCTGAATAGAAGATACATATCAGTACCTTGATGATGGGAGTGGAGTTTTCTTCTAATAAAGTAGGGGCCACACGTCAGCAACTTGACGTGGAGAGTAAGGACCTCGTGTTATAGAGGCCAAACATCAGTACCTTGATTTAGGGAGTAGGGTTCTCGTGTAATAGAGCAGAGGCCAAACGTCAGTATCTTGCCGTGGGGAGAGGGATACACGTACGCAAGTAGGCGAGGGGAGAGGAGTTCTCGTGTTATAAAGTAGATGCCACATATCAGCAACGTGACGTGGAGAATAGGGTAGCGTGTTATAGAGTTATAGAGTAGAGTTCATGTGTTTTAGAGTAGAGACCAGACGTCAGAATGTTGGGGGTATGGGTTCTCTTGTTGTAGAGTTGAGGCCACACGTAAGCAACTTGACGTGGGTAGTAGGGTTTTCATGTTATAGAATAGATGCCAAACGTCAACAACTTGGCTTAAAGAGTAGGATTCTCGTGTCATAGAGTAGAGGATACACGGTAGTACCTTGACGTGGGAGTAGGGTTCTCGTGTAATACAATGAAGGCCACATATCAGTACATTGAAGTGGGGAGTAGAGTTCTAGTGTAATAGAGTAGAGGCCCCACTTCAGTACCTTGACGTGGGGCGTAAGATCCTCGTATTATAGAGTAGAAGATACCCGTCAGTACCTTTGCGTGGGGAGTAGTGTTCATGTTTTATAAAGGAGAGGCTGCACATCAGCAACTTGACGTGGGGAGTTGGGTTCTCGTGGACTAGAGCAGAGGCCGCATGTCAGCACCTTTATTTGGGGAGTAGGGTTCTCGTGTTGATGAGCAGAGGTGAAACTTCAGCAATTTGACGTGGGGAGTAGGGTTCTCGCCTTATAGAGAAGTGACCTCATGGTAAAAACTTGACGTGGGGAATAGGGTTCTCGTATTAAAGAGTAGAGGATACATATCAATACCTTGGCATATGGAGTAGGAGTCTAATGTTATAGAGTTGTACCAACAAGTGTTATAGAGTAGAGGCCGCTCGCCAGTACCTCGCGTGGGGAGTAGGAATCTCGTGTTATATAGAAGAGGTCACACGCTAGCATCTTGACATGGGGAATAGGGTTCTCGTGTCATAGAATAGAAGCTAAACGTCAGTAATTTGACGTGGGGAGTAGGGTGCTCATACTGTTGAATAGAGGATACACGTCCGTACCTTGACGCTGGGATTAGAGTTTCCGTCTAAAAAAGTAGGAGCCACACGTCAGCAACTTAACGTAGAGAATATGGATCTCGTGTTATAGAGGTCAAATGTCAGAACCTTGATTTAGGGAGTGGGGTTCGCGTGTAATAGAGCAGAGGCCACACGTCAGTGCCTTGACGTGGGAAGTAAGATAATAGTCAGCAACTTGATCTGGAGAGTAGGGTTCTTGTGTTGTAAAGTAGAGGATACACGTCAGTACATGACGTGAGGAATAGAGCTCTCAGTTTATCGAGTAAATGCAACACGTAAGCCACTTGACGTTAGTAGTAGGAGTCTACTATTAAAGGGGTGAGGCCACACGTCAGAACATTTACGTGGGGAGTAGAGTTCAGGTGTTATAGAGAAATGACCACACGGTAGAAACTTGACGTGAGGAGTAGGGTTCGCGTGTTATAGAGTAGAGGATTCACGGCAGTACCTAGACGTGGGGAGTAGAGTTTTCATTTCATAGAGTAGAGGCTGCACATCAGCAACTTTACGTGGGGAGTTGGGTTCTCGTGAAATAGAGTAGAAGCCACATGTCAGTACCATTACGTGGGGAGAAGGATTCTCGAGTTGTTGAGAAATGGTAAAATGTCCGCAGCTTGACGAGGGGAGTGGGGTTCTCGTGTTATGGATAAGAAGATACACGTCAGTACCTTGACATGGGGAGTAGAAGTCTAATGCTATTGAGTGGATGCCACAAGTTAGCTACTTGACGTGTGGATTCTCTTGCTATAGAGTAGAGGCCACGTGGAGAGAAGGGTTCTCGTGTAATAGAGTAAAGGCCACACGTCAGCAACTTGACATGACGAATTGGGTTCTCTGTATTATGGAGTAGAGACCACACGTCACCAACTTGATGTGGAGGGTAAATTCCTCGTGTTATAGAGTAAAAACCACTCGTGAGAAATTTGAGATCGGGAGTAGAGTTCTCAGTACCTTAGCGTGGGATGGAGGGCTTAAGTGTTATAGAGTAGTGGCCACACGTCATCAACTTGACGTGGGGAGTATTGTTATCGTGTTACATAATAAAGGCTACGTGTCAGCACCTTGCCATGGGGAGTAGGTTATAGAGTAAAGGATACACGTCAGTACCTTGACATGGTGGATAAGCGTAAGTCCCTTGACGTCGGAAGTGGCATTTTCGTGTCATAGAGTTGAGACCACACGTCAGCAACTTGACGTAGAGAGTAGGGTGCTCGTGTTACATAGGATAGGACAGGATACAAGTCAGTACCTCAGCGTGGGGAGTTGGGTTCTCGTGTTATAAAGTAGAGGGTACACGTTAGTACCTTGTAGTTGGGAGTTGGGTTTTCACGATAAAGAGTAAAGGACAAATGTCAGCAACTTGACGTGAGTAGTAGGGTTCTCCTGTTGACGTGGGGAGTATAGATTTTTGTATTATAGAGCAGAAGCCACACGTCAACAACTTGGCGTGGGTAGTTGGGTTCTGGTGTTATATAGTGGAGGTCACAAATCAGTACCTTGACATCGGGAGTAGGGTTCTTATGCTATAAAGTAGAGACCACAAGTCAGTACCTTGACGTGGGGAGTTGGTTTCTCGTGTTATATAGTACAGAATACACGCCAGTACCCTGACGTTCTAAGTAGAGTTCTCTTGTTGTAGATTAGAAGTCACACGTCAGTAGCATTACGTGCTCAGTAGGGTTCTTGTGTTATAGAGTTGGGGAAATGTGTCAGCAACTTGACGTGGGGAATAGGGTTCTCGTGATATCGAGTAGAGATGACACGTCAGCAACGTTACGTGGGAAGTAGGGTTTTCGTGTTATTTAGTAGAGGTCGAACGTCAGTGCCTCGACGTGGAATACCGATTGGTGTTCTCTACTAGTGCTTTAGAGTAGCGAATACACATCGGTACCTTAACATCGGGAGTAGAGTTATCGTGTTATAGAGTTGAGGCCACACGTCAGCAACTTGACGAGGGGAGAAGAGTTCTTATATTATAAAGTAGAGACCACACGTCAGTACCTTGACGTTGGGAGTAGAGTTCTCATATTATAGAGTGATACCACACGTCAGTACCTTGACGTGGAAGTAGAGTTCTCATATTATTTAATAGAGATCACACGTCAGTACCTTGACATCGGGAGTAGACTTCTTATATTATAAAGTAGAGACCACACGTCAGTACCTTGACGTGGGGAGTAGAGTTCAGATATTATAGAGTAGAGACCACACGTCAGTACCTTGACGTGGGGAGAAGAGTTCTCATATTATTGAGTAGAGACCACATGTCAGCAACTTGAGGTAAGGAGTAGGGTTCTCTTGTTATAGTGTTAAGGCCACACGTCAGTACCTTGACGTGGGGAGTAGGGTTTGTGTGTTATAGAGTAGTGGCTACGCATCATCAACTTGACACGGGGAATCGGGTTCTCGTGTTATTAGGGTAGAGGCCACACATCTGTACCTTGACAAGGGGAGCAGGGTTCTCGTTTTACAGGGTATAAGCTGCCCATCGGCAGCTTGACGTGGGATGTTTTGTTATTGTGGCATAGATTAGAGGCCACAAGTCAGCAACTTAACGTAGGGAATGGATACACGTCAGTACCTTGATGTCGGGAGTGGCGTTTTCGTGTCATAGAATCGAGACCACACGTCAGTAACTTGATGTTGGGAGTAGGGTACTCGTATAATAAGGTAGATGATACGAGCTAGTACCTTAGTGTGGGGATTTGGGTTCTCGTGTTATAGAGTAGAGACCGCAGATCAGTACCTCAGCGTGGGGAGTTGGGTTCTCGTGTCATAGACCTGAGGTCACACTTCAATACTTCGACGTGGAGAATAGGTTTCTCGTGCTGTTGAATAGAGGATACACGTCAGTACCTTGACTTTGGGAGTAGGGTTTTCGTGTAATAAAGTAGAGGCTAAACGTCAGCAACTTGATATGGAGAATTTGGTTCTCGTGTTATAGAGGAGAGGACACACGCCAGCACCGTGACGTCGGAGTAGGGATTCGTGTTACTGAGTAGAAGATACACGTCAACAACTTTATGTGGGGAGTAGGGATCTGGTGTTATAGAGTGGAGGCCACACGTCAGTACCTGGACGGGGGGAATAGGGTTCTCGTGTTATTGTGAGTAGAATGCACGTCAGTACCTTGACGTTCGGAGTAGAGTTCACGTCGTATAGAGTAGAAGCCACACGTCAGTACCATAACGTGTTTAGTAGGGTTTTCGTGTTATAGAGTAGGCGAGATACCTCAGCAACTTGACGTGGGTGGGGAATAGGGCTCTCGTGATATAGCGCAGAGTTCTCCCATCAGCACCTCGACGTTGGGAGTACGGTTCTCGTGATATAGCGCAGAGTTCTCCCATCAGCACCTCGACGTTGGGAGTACGGTTCTCGTGATATAGCGCAGAGTTCTCCCATCAGCACCTCGACGTTGGTTCTCGTGTTATCGAATAGGAGCTCATCTAATGAGTTCTGCATGGGGCGGCAGGTGACCTGACAGAGAAATGTAGTATCCTATAAACACGCTAGTGATTTTGTGGTCTATTTCTGGGGTAAGGGCTGAGGGATTTAGCCTTTTTACTGTTCTCCCGCTAAGATTTACTTGAGTGTGTATCCTGGAATACAATGAAACATCCACAACGTTTAGTTCATTATCTGCCAGAAGTATCTGGCATTCATTTAATGTTTTGTTCCTTATTGCCAATTAAAATTTCCGTAAGACAATCATGATCATGGCTTCATCCATTAAGGAATGTTCAAACTTTCCATCATACACAGTTTTCAATTTCACATTATGTAGAGATGCATGAAGAAAATACACCTTCACAAACATAAAAGATATCCCCTCTACACTCAGATATAACCCGAGCATCCTATTGTCATTGTACTGCCCAGTTTTTACACATGAACTCTCTCTATAAGACCTCACAAGGTTAGTCTACCTAACGGGCGTCCTTTTATTATCCTCTCCACTGGATTGATTGAAAATGTGAAGTAAAAATGTACGTAGCGATGTCTAGATAGGATAATCATATGGGAGCTCGTGTTTGAAGTAATCAAACGAAGATTCATTAGAGATGTTTGTATTTGATGTAATTAATACTTTCTTTGATTTCATTTGGTGGACCCCACGCTTTTCTTGTTCTCGTCGAATTTTCAGACACGAGTGCATGCTGGCCGGGAGGACTGAGCTTCTACACTTGGTAGCTGATATCTCCTCTGTGTAGCTGCTATCTTTTTTATTTCACTCAATATGTGTTGCCATGTAATGACCCAGTGGACGGACACATCTATGCTGCTTCTTTGCAGAGGAATGATGCCTTCAGATGTCATTCGACCTGTTCCAACGAGATGCTTTGTTTGTATTTTTTACGGTCGCTTTTCTGAAATTTCCCGCCTTCAAGGTCCTTTTTTCCTATCTATGTAATTAGCAACAGACACTCCGTCTACGTTCTTTTGTGTGGAGCAGGCGACTTGACCTCCGTCCTCTGCTTATCAGCTGTCTTTGTTCAGTGAGGCTCCTTTGCTGGGTCGGTTCTCCTGTGTAAGTATATGTCTGCCCCAAGCAGCCAGAAGGCCGCATCGGTCGGCTGAAGAGCTGGCTTGGAAGGCCTTAGGGGTTATTATTATTATTACATCATTTATTTCCCTCATCTGCCAATGGGTTTTCATTTTTTTTAATATTACACAAAACTTTATTGCCATAACACTATTTGAATTAAAGTAAACAAAAATTCAATTGGAATTCGCCGCCGGTTCTGATTTCATGCAATAGATAATAAATTATAATATTATAATCAATGATCAGCAACCAACGTCTTACCTCAGGTAAGAATCAGGAATGCCTGGCATGAAATACATGGGGTGGGGCAAGCATGAATACATGGAGTTAAGAAAATTATGAAATACATAGGATTGAGAAAGCCACCAACACATGGGGCTAAGAAATCCTGAGAACATGGGGTTGGGAAATCGTAATGTGCTTACATATTGTAAAGATGTGGTAAAATAAGAATACTAAAGGGTTGAATAGGTGACATAAATCATACATAAAATATATGCATAACACTGGATATACATATTTCATGACGAAATGCGCTAACATATTGTAAAGATGGGTGTAAAACATTGTATGAATAATGAAGTGGTGAATAGACGACATAAGTTATTCATAAAATATATACATAGCACTGAATATATACACTTCATGACCGCCAGGAAATGATTAAATGAATGACAATCAGAATAATTCGATCCTGGAGTAGAGAAATCGAATTAAAATACTTCTGCTATAGAAGATGAAGCACAATATTAGCTTATGTGACAGTGACTATCTTCAAAAATGGTACGGTAAATGGTAGAAATGATTCAATAAATTTTACTATCATCGAGTTGGCCTCTGTCAAGCTGGGAGCTACCTATCGTTCCTCGTAAGTTCAATTTGAATTCGTCACAGCTCATCTCTAGGGACCGCCGGTTCGGATTACATGGAGCGAAATAATGTTTACTATAGCATCATCTGTGCACGCACAGAAAATGTCTATTTTGACAAAATAATTCCGACTACATAGCGTTGGGAAAACCAGTGACACGCGGGGTTGAAAAATATGAAATACTTGGGGTGGATAAATAACTAAATACATGAGTGTGGAAAATAATAAGTACATGGGGTGGGAAATCACGCATGCATGTGGTTAGAGTCCCGAGAACATGGGATTGGGACATCAACATGTGCTAACATATTGTAATGAATAGTCTACATTACTGTACGATGACAAAGATGTGGATCGGTGACATGAATTATACAGAAAATATGAATACAATATAGGGTTGGGAAATCTAAAAGCGATAACATATTGTATAGATGGGTTTAAACCATTTTATTTATAATGAAGGGGTGAATAGGCGACATAAGTTACACAAAAAAAGTTAGACATAAAATACACACCAAACAACTGAATATACAATATACACACTTCAGGACCGCTAGGGAATTATTATATGATTGACAATCAGAATAATAAAATGCTGGAGTACACAAGTCGGATAAATATACTCCTGTTATAGAAGACGAAGCAAAATGTTAGCTATAAAGCAATGATTGTAACATCAAAAATGGTACGGTAATTGTTAGAAATAATTCTATGAACTATATTAAAATCGAGTTAACCTTTTTCAAAGTTAGAAGCTGCCTATCGTTCCTCGAAAAGACTGAGTTTGTATTTTAATTATACTAAACGACCGGAACATTTAGAACATAGACATAGGAAAAACGCTAGTTAACACTTATGGTAATTGGCAAAGACAATTGTGATCGGTAGCAACATAGAATACATGTGTATCGTCAGAGTAAAAACGATTAGATGATGTCTCAATGTTGAGAGTTATGGTGGTGGTGGTTGGTGGTGGTGGTCGCTCAAGAACAGAATGCATTTTCTGGTTACTGGTATTATGCAATTTGCTTGTGTTTGAGGGCAAAGTTACCGCTTTGAATTGATCGGTCAACAGGTGTTCATTAAGCCTATTCTTGAAGGACTGGTTGGATTCAAGATTCTTGAGGCTTGTTGAGGAGGTTGTTCCAGGATTTTGGTCCAGTGATCGAAAAAGCTCGACAGGCAGTTTCTGTTTTCCAGTGTTCAACGTACAGAGTATCATTATATCCTGTAAATCGATTGTTCTTTTCACCTCGAGAATATATGTGCGTTTAGCTGCCGGGTGAATGTTTTTATAGAAAATCTTCATGAATTCTGATCGACTCATGGAGTGCCAGTTTGTAGTCGATATTGACCCCTGTATTTTTCGAGGAGAGGACTTACGTAATCTCGTTTTCTGTGGTTACCATCGCATGTTATTCTTGCCGCAAAGTTTATACAACGTTGCACTCTCTCTCTTTGAGTTTTAGTGCATTTCCCCCAAATTGAAAGACAGTAGATAATGTGAGAAAATATTAAAGCGTGGACAATCAGTAATCTTGATTTGAAATATAATTTTTTTGTACGGAGTTTAGGAACATAAGTGTTCCATTCAACATGGAACACAGAGTAGTTTCGTGGTGTTTGAAGGAGAGATCGGGATCAAACCATACTCCCAGACTTATAACTTTAACTTGAACAGGAATGTCAGATTTACCTATCCTGATAAAGAAATTAATTGGAACTGCTTTTCTTTTTGAGTTCGAGCCGAACAAGATGTATTTTGTTTTTTTCAGAGTTGAGCTTGAGTCCATTTTTATCATACCAAAATTTCAGATTAGTTAGGGCTGTCGCAGCGTCGTCTTTCAGTGCATTCAGATCCGACGGCTTTCGGGATAGCGATATTTGAACATCATCGGCGTACATTACCATTTTCGCTTGATATTTTGGTAATGTACAGTCAATGTCATTTAAAAAAAAAACAGGAATAACAAAGGGCCGAGTATCGATCCTTGAGGGACCCCAAAAGCAACTGTGGCCGAATTTGACGTAGTTGCGTTATCGAGTTTAACTAATTGTTGCCGATTCGTCAGATAACTTTCGAACCAAGTAGGGTCGTTGAGTGATTTGTAATTCAGCGGTGAGAGGCTGTGCTGGTGTTGATGGCTGTGTGTATTGGATGATGTGAGGATCAATGGTGGGAGGTTACGACGTGACAGGTTGCGTGATGCGCGGCTTGTAATATGTAGTTTGCCTGGCTTTTGGCAGGTGTATTGTTTTGCTGACTGTTAATGCAAACAAACCTGTTCTTGTTGCTCCTTCGTTGTAATTCATTACCTTGGTGTAAATGCACTCCTGGGAGCAATGGACGCTATTATTTCATGACGGGTCATGGATTCCTTCATGGCTTTTATATCTCTCTCAGTGGCGGGATTTCTTCTTGCATAGCCGTTTGCTGGTGCTTCATTTGATCCTCCTGTCTACCTCAATTTCTCCACTTATCTTGCACACTTCCTGGGCCTGTCCATGCGTTTACAATTGTGGTGCAGTTAAATATATCCCGTCTTGCTGTTTAATTTGCTCACATCACTTCTTGGAATCATTTTAATCACGTCATATCCTGGACTAAAAGTAGGCAGTTTAGAGAGGGTGCAGGTTTGCATCACCTCATAAATCTTATCGATTATGGTAACGGGCGTCCTTGGGTTACCATCGACTATAGCGACATCATCTGCAGCTTCTTTTACGCTTTTCAGCTCATCCGCTTTGCAGACATCAATCGCTTTTTTTATGATCATTTTCCAACCCTAAGTAACTCGACTGGCGACGAACCACAGAACAGTCAACGCTCACCACCACCTCGACTGGCGACGAACCACAGAGAAGTCAACACTCACCACCACCTCGACTGGTGACGAACCACAGAACAGTCAACACTCACCACCACCTCGACTGGCGACGAACCACAGAACAGTCAACGCTCACCACTACCTCGACTGGCGACGAACCACAGAACAGTCAAAACTCATCACCACCTCGACTGCGACGAACCACAGGACAATCAACGCTCACCACCACCTCGACTGGCGACGAACCACAGAACAGTCAATGCTCACCACCACATCAACATTCCTATCCACATTCGCAGTGATCGGAGAAAATTCACTCGCTGAATTTTAATTTTTGCTGGTTTTCCGCCGGTCTCGGGTCCAACCCCTTTTGCCAGGACAGGTATTGCCATACGCGATACAGGAGCCCATGCAGTTCGATGCTCATGCAACGAGCTCCAGTCGAAGTTACCATTACCTTCTCTTTCAATTGACCAATAACGTATACGCACTAAACGACGCCACCAGACAAAAAAAAATTAAAAAAATTATTTTACTTCTGCTATAAAACACTGATGCGTGTGGCTTTGAAAACTATGCTTCTAGAAGTGGCACACTTGTGCACCTGACAGCTGCTGCCTTGAATGTTACAGGTCAGCAATGCACACTACTCGTTGCCAGAGAAGCAAGCTTTTCTGTAACAAAAATAGCATGTTGAATCAAATGATACAGAATGCGAATAATATGAGGGCAGTAATACGTCACATCTTGACACAGATGTTACACGACGCAATATCAGTACTCTGTAATAGAAATGCCTACTTCTGCTTCGCAATTACTTTTTTTCTGAAATTGTTGGGACCGGCTGCCCCAGCCAACTTATTTCCAGACCAACCTGCTCAGAATGGAGTGTTAAATTTTTCAGACAGTATTTTGCCTTCATACAACCGTGCAAGGAGGAGATTTGTGAACCACGATGTGTGGGAAAAATAGCGACTACTCCATTCGATGGCATTCGAGCTGATACATAGGGTATTGGTGGATGTTACGATCCTTTCTGAC
The DNA here is from genome assembly GCA_016164225.1 of Gammarus roeselii. Classification (NCBI taxonomy): domain Eukaryota; kingdom Metazoa; phylum Arthropoda; class Malacostraca; order Amphipoda; family Gammaridae; genus Gammarus; species Gammarus roeselii. Next base: position 1,935 of record SDVV010013348.1, on the reverse strand, counting down.
CGCAAACACACTCTTAGTTGAACTGTTTCGCCGTTAAAAATTCTGAACATTATGGAGAAGCCAAATATCAGAGAGGAATGAAATATTTTTTTCAGTCGCTTATCTAGATTTCGTTACTAGGAATAACATTACATGAGGTAGCTTGTCGCATTCTCGAGTACATCCTACGAGCGTCTATGAAGGGAACGCAGAATAGTGTGGTTGCCTGGCAGACGTCTGCCGTACGCGTGCGTGCACGCTCGACTATCGAAGTCACCGTTACCTGCACATAACCTCTTGTGCAGCAGACAGGTTTGGTGCGTGAGTCAGGTATGAGGGAGCTTCTCAGTGTGGTCACCTCCTTGTGCAGCAGACAGGTTTGGTGCGTGAGTCAGGTATGAGGGAGCTTCTCAGTGCGGTCACCTCCTTGTGCAGCAGACAGGTTTGTGCGTGAGTCAGGTATGAGGGAGCTTCTCAGTGCGGTCACCTCCTTGTGCAGCAGACAGGTTTGGTGCGTGAGTCAGGTATGAGGGAGCTTCTCAGTGCGGTCACCTCCTTGTGCAGCAAACAGGTTTGGTGCATGAGTCAGGTATGAGGGAGCTTTTCAGTGCGGTCACCTCCTTGTGCAGCAGACAGGCTTGGTGCGTGAGTCAGGTATGAAGGAGCCTCTCAGTGCGGTCACCTCCTTGTGCAGCAGACGAGTTTGATGCGTGAGTCAGGTATGAGGGAGCTACTCAGCACGGTCACCTCCTTGTGCAGCAGACGAGTTTGGTGCGTGAGTCAGGTATGAGGGAGCTACTCAGCGCGGTCACCTCCTTGTGCAGCAGACGAGTTTGGTGCGTGGGTCAGGTATGAGGGAGCTTCTCAGTGCGGTAACCTCCTTGTGCAGCAGACAAGTTTGGTGCGTGAGTCAGGTATGAGGGAGCTTATCAGTGCGGTCAACGACCTAATCCAAATTAGCGTCCAACAGGAACATCTAATTACATGAATAGAACTGTTCGTAAAAATTCAGAGCAGCGTCCTGAAGGATGTTGGCTCCTGTATTGTATATATACATTAAGGTATACATCTTCAAGTCGACTGCAAATTGGTTAATTGCATACCGTGCATTAAAACTGCAGCCGCTAGTACTCCTCACATCATACCATGCATCAAACTCCTGCCTCTAGTCCTCCTCATCTCAAACCATGCATCAAACTGCAGCCATTAGTCCTCCTTATCTCATAGCGTGCATCAAACTCATGCCGATAGTCTTCCTCGTCGTATACCATGCATTAAACTCAATCCGCTAGTCCTCTTCATCTCATACCGTGCATCAGACTCCTGCCAGTAGTCCTCCTCATCTCATAGCGTGTATCTAACTGGTGCTGCTAGTCTTCTTCATCTCATACCATGTCTCAAACTCCTGCCGCTAGTCCCTCTTCATTTCATATCATGTATCAAACTCCAGCCGCTAGTCCTCCTTATCTCATACCATGCCTCAAACTCCTGCCGCTAGTTCCTCTTCATCTCATATCATGTATCAAACTCCAGCCGCTAGTCCTCCCTATCTCGTCCCATGCATCCAACTACAGCCGCACGACTACCTCATCTCACACCATGCATCAAGCCCCTGCCGCTAGTCCTCCTCATCTCGTATCATGCATCAAACTACAGCCGCTAGTCTTCCTGATCTCATATCATGCATCAAACTACACCCGCTAGTCTTCCTGATCTCATATCATGCATCAAACAACACCCGCTAATTTTCCTCATCTCATATCATGCATCAAACTACAGCCGCTAGTCCTCCTCATGGAAACAATAAATGATGAAACATTAATTGTGTCACATTGACCCTGAATGGGCTATAAGGTGATTTAATCCAGGCCAACGAGTCTAAAAAAATCACTGCTTCTGATACCAGCGATAAATAAAAAGTGACCTCCCACGTAATGTAATTGACTGTGCAATAAT
>SDVV010013347.1:0-15141 GCA_016164225.1 Gammarus roeselii | reverse complement strand
GTGACGAAAGACTGATAGGTAAATTACATTAAGGGTTTTGGTATGCGATTCATCTGTCACCGAAGCTCGAACCCGGGTCATCGAATCCAAGAGACGAACTCTCTGCCAGTGAGCCACGAAGGATGGTTAAAAGGCTATGGTGTTATACGATACAATTGTTAACTGTCAGAATTAACAATTGCACGCACATAGCCCCCATCTCTTATCGCAGCCCAGTGTCAGAAATTCGTAACCAAGATACGAAGACCAAGGCAAGCCTCACAAATATCCATTAGGAGAATATTCGTTCGCTACATCAGCCTACACTCTCTGATACGCTCCCTTTTTCCTCATCACAAACTGCATGCAATGCCCCAAATGCTTTACACCATTTTTTTACTTTACATCTTTGTTTCTACGTTTCTCTCTATTCCATAAATGAATCTAGGTACCTAAAATATTCTTCGCGCCCAAACAATTCTTCATTTTGGTGGACATTTATTTCGATCACATCGTCACTCACTGAACATCTTTACCCACATTAACTTGCAGCTTCCTCCTCTCTAGCGCACTTCCAAACTGCGATACCAGCATACATAATTTTTCCTTCAAATCGGCCACCGTTTCATTCTCAAACAGCAACTGACTCAACTGCCAACTCTGGCCATTTGCTGTCAACCACTCTAACCTTCGACGCGGTACACTCGCGTTCACCTCCCTGAATATTTCGTCTATAAAGACATTTAACAGCCATGGAGACAAAACGCAGCCCTGTTTTAGTCTCCCTTTCACTGGGAGCCTAGCGCTCACCACACTCCCTACTCTGACGCATGTCTTGAGGTTAACATGCAAACTCTGGACCCATGAGGGCCAGACCACATTTCTTTTTCCCTCCACAATGTGCTCTTCACACACTCTTCCGCTGCAAATATTTCATCTACACAACCTTCACCTCTCCTAAAGCATCACTGTTCCTCGTCGATCGCACGGTTTGTTATATCTCTAATCCTCTTTGTCAGCACTCTCCCATCCTACTTACATACCTCACCCTATCATCATGTCATACTCAGCAACTAATAGATTCCTATTACATCAATATTTTCCAGGCACTCAGCCTCAATGCCGTTCAAGCCAGGGTTTTTCACTGCTTTCTTCTTTCTTGCAGCCTCCTGCACCTCTTCCTTAGTAATTCTCGCAACATAAGTAACATTCTCTGAAATCTGACATCCATATATCGTCAGCCAATCTCTTTGACTTCCTGGACATTCACCATCTCAAAATACTCAGCCTACATTCTCCGTAACGCACCACTCTCCATTAACATCCAGCTGTTTTCATTTTGTGTCACCATGCATCTGCGTCCATCATGCTCTCCTGCGCACACGCGTTATCTTTCTCTTCTCTCTATATTTATCTGGTCACACGCCACCACCGATCTCACCTGCAATCATTCCTCATATGCTCTGCTCTTCTGCGCAACTACCAATTGTGAATTCCTCGTTCAACCACGCACAGCCCTTCCTCCAACACCCGTTCACAATACGCCTAGCACACACATCTCATGCACACCTCAACACCTCATCTCTGAACGTCTCCAACTCTTGTTATTCCCTAGGCCTTTCCCTATAATCATGCCATACTCTTCCATCAAGAGCTTCTGGATTCTCATTTTCTCTATTTATCACGGTCACTTCAATCGCAATCACAACCTCTCGTCCTCTCCCCAATCTTCGGTTCCCTTCCACTACTGCTCGCTTCTCAATCTTCATTTTCCCGATTGATGATGACGCAATCTTCACCACCCTTTCCTTCCAACACCCGAACAATCAAAAGCCTCTCCACCACACTCCTCGAAATCAATACAATATTCACCAGCGTTCTCTCTCAACAACTTCACCATGAGCAATTTTTACCATGGGTACTAGCAGACATTTCTCTACCTGAACAAGCTATATCCCATTACCAGCTTCCCCGCTCAGTGCACAGCCCTCGCAAGTTTCTTCCATTGTCCTTTCTACCTGAAACTCCATACCTCCCAGCCACATTCTCAACTTCATCTCAAACTCTTTCATTAGGCTCCCACAGCATCACTACATTGCATCGTTCTCCAAAACGGCTAACTTACTCAGACTATTCCAAAAATACTTCCTCTCTTCTTCACTATTCCCGCTACCAAATTCGTACGAACTCAAAAACGCTATCTCTCTGTGCCTGACTTAACCTTCACCCAATGAAATAATCAAACAGAAGAAATAATATAGAGAGTAACCATAAGCTGATTAAATAAATTCAATTTCAACAGCTATTCAAATAATAGTGTTGTTAATGCATAAAATGGAATGCGTTTCTTCATCTTGTGAAATTATTTTTCACAAAATGGATCGCAAGATAGAGCTTACTCATTGATGACAAATAACAATTAAATATTTGTAGTTTCTCTTTTTGCCCGAAGGCTCTTTCTTCACAATCGTGTTGTAGTGTTACAAATAAACAAAATTAATCATTTTCCATTGGCTTCCATCTTCAAAACGTAATATTGACTAGGTATTCAAAGTTTGCCTAAACGAACATTGAGTTGAATAAATGCATTAGGCAAATCGATTACAAATGGCAAAGCCGTATTAGTTTTACTGACACAATAAAGACAAGTGTCCGTTTTTAAATAATTGCCTTTTTAATCTTTCTATTGAATTCGTTTTCCAAATACATCATCTTGAATGGGATCTGTACTGAGTTCCAGGAGGCGAAGGACCCAGTGAAGTTATTCGGCCAGTCTGCCAACACCATGTGGGACAGCTTCCAGGCCGACCGCATGGAGAAGTCCTGCGTGCGCCGCTACCTGTGCGCCGCCGTGGAGCAGCACGTGGAGTTGGATCACTCAGAGACCGCAGCCACACTGCACCGGATCGCACTGTAAGTACCAGCTAGACATAGTTAAACAAAAGGGGACCGCAGTGAGAGGGGCCTTATGTTTCCACTACGCCATGCAATGACGCAAGTAGGAGAGTTATAACTCATACATGAGGCGTAACCTATTCCATCTATAACCAAAGCAAGAGGGATTTAACCTTTGGCATCGTGGCTCCCTTCTCTTTTCTATACCGTGAAAAGCAGGGACTGGATGTGAGATTTGGTAAGTACCATCACATGTAAAAATTCATAATTTCGGCAAAATTTTGACTGGCATTCAATTTTTGTCCATGTAAGTGTGTGTGATGGGTCTTCTTTCGGAGGTTTCCTCTCAACTTGGAGATAGTTTGTTCGTAAATTTGAACCATTTAAAAGTTCTTATCGTGGGATATGCTGTTCACGACGTCCAATTTTAACGTGATTGAACATGAAAACTAAACTTTAGGGTCATTGTGTTCCGTTGTAGAACATGTTTGTTATATTATACTCATTGCGGTTTTCGTATCTTGAGTACAAGAAGAGGCTACAATAATGAAAATGCTTGCAATTTAAATATTGTCAAGATGATTTCGTCCAGAAAAAACGCACAGTTATGACAGACAAAAAAGTGTCCTTAGCTAAATTCACATCAATTTCAAGATAATTCCGCCCCATCGTAACATAACTTTAATAAAAAAATATTCCCTCATTTTTTTTTGGTTTTCGCATCTTACTTCGAAAAGAAATATTGCAAAAATTTAATTGAGAAATTTCTTAATAAGGTCACTGCATAACTGCTCACACAAGCATCGGATCTGAGGAGAAAAATTGAGGTAGTTTTCTGCAGTACCTAGATGGGATGGAGAGGATAAATATATATAACTGCGGCTCGTTATATATATTTATTCGATTCTGGTATGAATAGTGCTATACCAAGTTTTCTGGAGGGGGGATTGGTGCGGTAGAGAAAGTTGGATGCGCTCCTGGAAAATTATGTGAGTTTGCTCTTGCCTGTTCCTTGTCTTATAAATTTGTTTCCGTGGCACGTTTGTTACGTTGTGAGTGTATATATCGTTATATATTTATTTATGGTTTATTGTTTCTATATTTTTTTCTGTGGACATATATGTTGGTATTCTTATCTTGTTGTGGCATATATGACTCATTCGATGCTTGATTGGTGGGTTCGTAGCCGTTTGAGGGTTCGGATATTTATGTCTGTTTTGTTCATTTATCACTATATACTAATTTATAGGAGTAGTGTGGTAGGTATGTCTTATAACTCAATTTGCAGCCTTAGTGTGCGAACGGCCCTGTACGGCACCAACCTGATATTGAATTTTAGGCAATGTTCTGCATCTTCCACATTATTTCAGTCCTAACTGGTAGGTTATTGCATCATTTTACTATTTTATATGTATATATAACATTCTGTTACGATTTAGCCGTGGTTACTTTAGTTAAAGAGATGCTAATTTAACCCTGTTTTGGACTGAGTTGAGGCTAGTTTCATCAAATTTTGCTTGTTCTAAACCGTATTTACGTAGAAGTATTCCACATCATTTACTATAGGTTTCAGTTGTGTCGCTCGTATGTTTTGTTATCTTATTCACATTTCTTGTTTGTTTGGTTACATGCTAGTTCATTCTCGTTCATCACGTTTTAATGTAAGTTTTGGATATGCTAGTGAAATAATCTTCTTGCTTTGTTATAACTCGTTAGTTTAAGTATAGGTCTTTCAGTTTTGAATGTTCTCTGTTGAATTCCCATCTTCAATGCAATCTGTTGGTTATTTGAACAATATCTGAATACTAGGGTATATTATGTGTGTATCTACATCATAGAACTTTATTTCAGGTCTAATTTAGTTACATATTGTTCAGTTTTAGTGTTTTATGTATCTTCTTTCATCCTGATACAATATTTGACGTGGTTATAATAGATATAGAACAGACGATTTGTTACATACTTGGTCTTGCTGTTAGGGTATTGTATATTTATTGTACGACCATTCTTCAATATTTAGGAGGAGTTAGAGAGTCCCCTAGGCAAAAACCTAGTTATGTTTATGCCTGTTTGTATAAGTAAACCGATTGACTAGGATGGATACCCATTGTAGTACAATTTTATTGTCGGTTTCAACAGAGTAGAGAATCTCATTTAGCTATTTATATATATATATATATATATATATATATATATTGTTGATGTTGTGCTTTTTTTCCATGAAAATCATAGGAATTTATGTTTAAGAGGTGTATGTCTGCGCTGCATCTTTGTGGAATTTTCGTCATTGATCCCTAGCAAATATGTTGTTTAACGTTTAGATGATAATTTACTGGATGGAGGGGGGGACCTAGTGTAGAGGTGATTTACACTCTTTGGTTGTCATTTTGGAGTTCATCTATGTTCAATGTAAATTATCTATGGCCTTGTAGACGTCGATCTTAAGTTTCATGGGTTTGTTAGTGAGGTTATGCGACAAGCTTCTCATCGTTGTAGTAGTTTACTTAAGTCATCAGTGAACAGAAGCCTAGCTTTTTATGGCCACACACTCTCTGAGACTTATTCTTGACCACTGTACATGTGTGTAGATTTTGCTTATGTCCAGGATGTGTCTTTGTTCGAGGGTGATCAGAGACAATGGGTTAACAGATGCATGTTACGTCTGTGGCATCGTATCATGACTGGGTGTTATCTCTAAATTTGTTATATATCAGTGGTAGATTTTTGAGAAAAGACCTAGTAAAGCATTATAGAGTTAATTTTTTATGACACAGTGGGCATTGATTTTGTACTGCTATAGGCATAGCATCAGTTAGGCCTAGGAATTTATTATAGATTTGAATGGTATCGTAATAAAAAATAATATTATTCACATGAACTCCTTGTTAAATGTCAGATATTTTTAGTATGGCTGTTATATATGTTTAAATTCTTATTCATGAACCAGATCATGTCGGATATTGGACTAGGATTTATCATCTGGGCTTTGTAGGATTCACCGTATACAATAGTGAATCATAGTTGCTTAGGGTAGAGTAGAGAATCTTGTTTAGCTATTTTTTAGTTCTTGTTTACATTTTTTCGCCTAATTTTATGGAATATTGGGTATAAAATACGCCTAACTGGATGTAATGCTTCAAATATTGATATATTTTACCTCTTGACACTGGATTTGGGTCCGGTTCGATGTAGTCTTGGAGAACTAATCTAACGGATTTTGTGTAGTGTTAGTGTTAAAATTTCTTCAATAATTTAATGTACATCACAATTATAATATCCGCTCGTATGTCTTCACGAGATGCTTATTTCCGCAAGTCATACTTATATAAACGTTGTGGTCCGTCGGCAGTTGTACACCTTGAAGTTATTGATTAATTCAGGCTTTGATATGAGATTCGTTCCCATTCAGAATATTTGACTTTTTCGACCAGATCCACTGTAGCATTTTTCACTGAAGGTTTGTGATGATGGCCGCAAACCAAACTCATCCTATCCTATCTTAACCTATATTTGTCCCCCGTTTCCATACCTATGTTAGATATTTTTCTTCATTGATTTAACCTTCATCCTTATTAAATCTATCCACTTGACTCGGTAGTTTTACCAATCTTTAGCAGATGGTGTGCCTACATATATATATATATATTTTTTCACTTCGCTTGTTACAAGTCCAGTAATATCGACCAGTCTCGAGTAATGTTAGGTCATCGCTCGCTTGTGGACTTTCGAGTTCAAAACACTCATGTAAGCTTACCCCATACGTCAGTGAGTGTTACGAATGTTAAAGCGTTATCAAGATTTATGTACGGTTTCACTGTTGGAATATGATTTTTTTTGTAATGATGGATGTGCTGCTCCTACCATTTTCGTTTATTATATCAAATATTGAATAAAAACACTCCAACAATTTTTCTTACAGATCTGCATTGTAAGGTCTGCAATCCACAAGATCTAGGATATGAACCATGTCTAAGGAGCATGATTAGCGAAATATATTTCATTGTATGACAACATAGATCAAATATCGATGAATGCCAAAAGAGTTACCATACACTGTCAAATACATTATTACCTAGGCAACTTAACCTATTCTATCCAATAGTTATCTATTTTAATAAGGTTTGATTGTTATGTATGATATTGATATGTATGAATTTCTCCACTAGGGCTGTATATTTATCATATCAAAAGCAGTTGAATACATTTTCTCCAATTTGATCCAGCAAATATCCTTTTGCTGATGTTTAAATTCCAGAATTTATCGAAAGCTCTGTTACATGTTCGGATGAGACTCAGCAGGTAGGATCCAAGAGAACTAATGCACTTCAATTTGTTACATATTTTAATATGGATCAGTTATACGCGATGTTAGGTTCAAAGATCTAGTCATTCTAACCAACTTAACCAATAATTATATATTTTCATTCAAGTTTGATGGATATGTATGATATTTAGACATTATTTTGTGCAATGTACATATCAAATCTCTTTCACACGGCTCTATTTTACATACTTTTTCTTCTACTGTCACACAAGAGGTACACACATTCACGCTTTGTAGGCATATTCAGGACCGGGCACGGTATAATGACGTCGTATATAGGGATAGTCACCGATACAATGTAAACACACACACACACACACATTTTGAATGCATATTCAGGATCGGTTAACATCTGAGGCACTTTACCTCTGATATATGTTCTTTCCATTGGAACAAAATCCCTTGTTTTTGCTACAAGATATTTGACGTGGACCAGCTTCACGTCATGTTAGGTGAAAAGATCTAATCATCTTAACCTATCCTAACCTTTTCTAAATAGAAATTATAGAGTACCGAGCGAGTTTTCGTTCATAAATATGTTACTTTTATATCGATATATGATATATTCATTTTCATCCTCTCCACTTGGCTCTACATTTTGATCTATCCTTTTCACACTCATGAAAACCTATCCTAACCTAACTTTATGTATGGTTTTCAGTCATTGCTATATACAAATGAAGCCCTCTAAACGACTCTAAATGTCACTTTAACATATACGCTATTTATTTTATTGTCACTCGCATCCCATATAAGTTAGCAAAGAGGACCCATTTTCAAACTTAGATGGTTTGAATGTTACGGGTAATTCATATTATTTTTGATTTTGACACAATTCTACGTCACTTTAACTTATTATTCAAACCTATCATAACCTGTACTGAACTTACGTACGGTATTCAGTCATTGATATATACATATGAACCCCTCCAGACAACTCGAAATATCACTCTAACATACATGTTATTTATTTCGTTGTCACTCTCGACCCGTTTTAGTTACTAGAGTGGCCCATTTTCAAACTTGGATAGATTGCATGCTACAAGTATTTCAAATTTGTATTCAATTTCACACAAACGGTCACAGAGTCTCACAACATATTTTTTCTTAATTTACTTCAGTATCTCCACTTAACTCTACAGCCTTTGACAACTTGCAGCTATGATTTTTCATTTCTCTTTCCTATAATTTTCATATTCTTAACGATGACTTCGTTTCAAGATCTGATCGGACTCTGATTTATATCATACCAATCTGTAACACATTTAGATCATTTACCTCGAGATAGGTTTTCTGGCATCGTTTCACACCTTGAAACATATTTTTCTACTGATTTTGAAGATTCGATGTTACCTCCGACTGTCACGATGTTCGTAATTCATTATTTAACCTTCGAGTTCAGGATAGTATAAACATTTCATTCAAAACACACAAAGTTCTTATTTTCTTTTTATTGGGCATTATTTACAGACCTTGCTGGCATCATCAATAACATCTACCTGGTTTTTGATTTTTAAATAGCATTGTTCGTCATCCAACCGTACTAATCATCACTACATTTCAGTATACTCTCAAAATCCATCTTATACTCCATCATATCTTTGATGCGGTTACCGAAAGCTATTCCGTTCCCGTGTGTCAACAAATGTATTACTTCTTCTTCTTGAACCTTATTTATTCGAATCTTCTCCAATTCAAAGTCATTCTGAGCTTCATCATTGAGAAATTTGCATACGATCCAGTTTTTCTTTTGTTCGTAGGTATAATTTCTTGGCCACTACCTCAGCTTTATTACATTCATGATGAGGATTTTCTTCTTGGATCACATCATTTTCGAGATTTGCTTTTCTTATTCCCCCCTCCCCCTAAACTTACTAACATACGATTGTAACACGTCCACATTAGTTACCCAAAGCAGACTTTCTTTTTCCTGCATCCATATACGAATGATATCTCCCGCTCTTTTTATTCTTGTTTGTCCATTCTGAGATAACTGTTATTTTCAACATTAGACAATATTTATTCGATCCGACTCATATCATCTTCGAAGATTTCTTCTTCCAGCACTTGTAAACAAAATTTTGAGACATGAATGTTCATTTTTGCCAGCTTGCTATTATAAGTTGATTACATGGTTTTTTTCCGCAAAACATTTGGCCTAACATTACTCGCCTAGGTCATCAACTGTGTATGTGTATAGGGATGTGGACGTATGTGAAAGTGTGTATATTCAAGCGTTTGTACGTGTTACATGAGTTAAAAATATATAACACAAATTTAGTATTCAAAATTTCAATAGAATTTCAAATTTTCGAGGGATGACGGAGTTAAGTCGGTATATTGAAGTGATAACTTGGCTATTTAAGTGAGGTGTCATCCCATGAAAAATTCGAAATTTTATTAAAATGTTGATTATTAAATTTGTGTTATATATGTTAACTCATGTAACACGTACAAACGCTTAAATATACACATTCACATACGTACACATCCCTATACACATACACAGTTGATGACCTAGGCGAGTAATGTTAGGCCAAATGTTTTGCGAAAAAAAAACATGTAATCAACTTATAATAGCAAGCTGGCTACCGAGAATGGAGTCAGTTATACGTTGAGATCAAGCGGAGACACACGTTTCGTCATAGAATAAACAAAAATGAACACTCATATCTCAAAATTTTGTTTACAAGTGCTGGAAGAAGAAATCTCCGGAGATGATATGAGTCGGATCGAATAAATATTTACTATTGTTGAAAATAACAGTTATCTCAGAATGGACAAACAAGAATCAAATGAGCATGAGATATCATTCGTATATGGATGCAGAAAAAAGAAAGTCTGCTTTGGGTAACTAATGTGGACGTGTTACATTCGTATGTCAGTAACTTTAGGGGGAGGGGGGAATAAGAAATCCCAAACTCGAAATTGATATGATCCAAGTGGAAAATCTTCATCATGAATGTAATAAAGCTGAGGTAATGGACAACAAATTATACCTAAGAACAAAAGAAAAATTGGATCGTATGCAAATTTCTCAATGATGAAGCTCAGAATGACTTTGAATTGGAGAAGATTCAAATAAATAAGGTTCAAGAAGAAGAAGTACTACATTTGTTGACACACGGGAACGGAATAGCTTTCGGTAACCGCATCAAAGATATGATGGAGTATAAGATGGATTTTGAGAGTATACTGAAATATAGTGATGATAAGTACGGTTGGATGACGAACAATGCTGTTTAAAAATCGAAAACCAAGTGCATATTATTGATGATGCCAGCAAGGTCTGTAAATAATGCCCAATAAAAAAACAATAAGAACTATGTATGTCCTGAATGAAATGTTTGTATTATCCTAAACTCGAAGGTTAAGTAATGAATTGCGAACATCGTGACAGTCGGAGGTAACATCGAATCTTCGAATTCAGTAGGAAAATGTTTCAAGACGTGAATTGATGCCAGAAAACCTATCTGGAGGTAAATGATCTAGATGTGTTACAGATTGGTGTTAGATAAATCAGAATCCGATCAAATCTTGAAACGAAGTCATCGTTATGAATATGAAAATTTTAGGAAAGAGAAATGAAATATCATAGCTTCAAGGTGTCAAAGATTGTAAAGTTAAGCAGAGATATTAGAGTAAATGAAGAAAAAAACATGGTGTTAGACTATGTGACCGTTTGTATGAAACTGAATACAAATTTGAAATACTTGTAGCATGCAATCTATCCAAGTTGGAAAATGGGCCCACTCTGGTAACTAATACTGATCGAGAGTGACAACGAAATAAATAACATGTATGTTAGAGTGATATTTAGAGTTGTCTGGAGGATTCATATGTATATATCGATGACTGAATACCGTTCGTAAGGTCAGGTCAGGTTATGATGGGTGTGAATAATAAGTTAAAAGTGACGTAGAATTGTGTCAAAATCAAAAATAATATGAATTACCCGTAACATTCAAACCATCAAAGTTTGAAAATGGGTCCTCTCTGCTAACTTATATGGGATGCGAGTGACAACAAAATAAATAGCGTATATGTTAAAGTGATATTTAGGGTCGTTTGGAGGGCTTCATATGTATATAGCAATGTCTGAAAACCATACATAAAGTTAGGTTATGATAGGTTTTAATGAGTGTGAATAGGATAGATCAAAATGTAGAGCCAAGTGGAGAGGATGAAAATAAATGTCATATATCGATAAAAAAGTAACATATTTATGCATGAAAACTCGCTCGATACGCTATAATTCCTGGTTAAAAAAGGTTAGGATAGGTTAAGAAGATTAGATCTTTTCACCTAACATGACGTGAAGCTGGTCCACAAAAATATATTGGAACAAAAACAAGGGATTTTGTTCTAATGGAAAAAACATATATCAGAGGTAAAGTGCCTCAGATGTTAACCGATCCTGAATGTGCATTCAAAATGTGTGAGTGTGTGTGTGTTTACATTGTATCGGTGACTATCCCTGTATACGACGTCAGTAGTAGGTATAGGAGCAAGAATCGACCTGGAAAATAGGAGCAAGAATCGCCCTGGAAAATAGGAGCAAGAATCGCACTGGAAAATAGGATCAAGAATCGCCATGTTAAACCGGAGCAAAAATTGCCCTGGAAAAAACGCGGAGCGAAAATTGCTCTGTGAAGGAATTAGATTGGTGATAATTAGTGATTGCAAATATGCTTTGTGAAGGAATTAGATAGACGATAATTAGGATATAAGTTATTTGTTACTGTGTCCGGCTCAGGCGCTGTATTTCTCTGAAATTGAAGTTACATGTTAAGACAAATTGATCAAGTTAGTTTTCGATGCTTCATACAGATACCATGAACGAAGTTTTTTTGTGAGCCGGCTGATGTATTTGTTAGATCGCATCTCGAGTGCTCTGTTCTATTTGGGTCAAGTGAGGTACTGTTGGTACATAGAGCCTGCCCGTGACGGGGTGGGGAAGAGGGGAGTCAGTCGCGCGAGATAGAAGGGGCTTCATAAAAACACCCCTGGAGATAGGGACTCCATATATGCTTATAGTGAAGGAATTAGATTGACGATAATTAGGATGTATGTTATTTTTTAGTGTGTCTGACTCAGGCGCTGTATTTCTCGGACATTGTAGTTTTATATTAAGACAAATTGATCAGTTAGTTACTGATGATACGTCGAGATACCAGGAACGCATGTTCTTTATGAGTCGGCCGATGTATTTGTTAGGATGTATATTATTTTTTAGTGTGTCTAACTTACTTGCTGTATTTCTCGGACATTGTAGTTATATGTTTATTTTCTTCTGTTCTGGTCAAGTGAGTTGCTTACAATACATAGAGACTGGCCGTGACGGGTGGGGAAGAGGGGAGGGGTCGACCGGACTCAGGCAGTGTCCAAACCGCAAATGCTAATTAGCGATTTTATCTCCTGATGTGTGGTCACACAATGATCTTATCTCGAGTTAGATCATCTTTGGGAATTCAGTTGCCCTACGATATCTTTCAGATTCCTTTCGGTATCTTTTTGCTTTTATTTACGAGTGCTTACGGACGGATTATAAAGATGTAAGTTATTCGGTCTTCTCGATACTGTATACGATTGTATTGGAATATTTTGCACGGTAGGGGGGAATATATTACTATGTTTGTTATTGAATGACTCATTTGAATAGAAGTTTTTACCACTCAAACCTAAATTGTTAGGACATTCGATGTAGTTATGCAAGAAATATGGGGTATTTATTATAAGAGCTTAGATAGTTGTGCTTTATTTGACTCATTTTCAGAGGATGTTTGATGGAGTTTTTAGCGGTGAGATGCTTGATGTTGAATATAGGCTTCGATCATTTACAGGTTCTAACATGTTCATGTTGACGTGCTTTCATCATTTTATACGAAAATGTCCTATATCTGACTATACCTCTACTTATTTTTCCCAATACTGTACCCATGTGACCTCGTTAGCTGATGAATTCGATGCAAGATGTCTGAAGTATTATACGTGACTGGAATAGGTCTAGAAATTCGTTATAGATTTGAATGGTATCGTAGTAAAAAATAGCGTTATTCTCATGATCTCAGAGTTAAATGTCAGATATTTTGGAGGAATGTATGTTTAAGAGGTGCAAGTCCATTATGCATCTATATGGATTTTTTGTTATTGATCCCTGCAAATGTATACTTTAACATTTAGAAGTCGCTTAACTGAATGGAGGGGTACTAAACCATTTACGGTTTGGCTACCCTTCACCTAAGAGGATATATTTACCTACGATAGCTTAGGGTGCTGCGTACAACTTCAATTAGCGTAATATCTATCACATTTTCAACGTGGGGCAAAAGGCGTTTAGTGCATTTTCAATGCTAGTTCAATGGAGTAAATTTAGGATAATGCAAACAAAGATTTATTAAATATATTATTGTTATTAAGAATAGATTTGACATATTCATATATATTTTTATATATATATATACACATGGGATATCATTTTACGAGAAAAAAAAAATCTCATTAAAAATTCGACGTGAGCATCTTGACAAAACATAAATAATGACTTCGTCCTCCCTCTCTCTTGTCATCTTGATCCTTGGTACCAGTGTCAGTCTGTGGGTTCTTTATCAATAACGTATATTTATTCCTCACCTGACGCTGTCAACTCGTCTTATCGGTGTAGGATTTATCATCTGGGTGTGGTTTTATCTCTGATCTATTGGTGTTCGAGACTATCGCCCTTAGTACACATTTTAGATAAACGAGGACCTTTGAAGAAGTTTATGCAATACTTTTAATCTTAGCCTTGTATCCAAATTTTTGTTCATAGTTTCAGCGAGGCTTTTAATCACTATTACATGTTTGTGACATCAAATCGTTTCAGATTTTCTCCTTGCTATTATCCACAATTCCATTCATTATATCCACGCAGATTTCCGAAAAATACCCAATTCTCCTTGCACTCAAACGTTTATGACAGGATTCTCTCTTCTCATGCTTCATTACCAACATATTTGAAACAAAATCAGATATACATTTGATTTTTTTATGCAATTTTTCTCTGCTTATACATGTCACCCTTTCATTACCCCATTTGATATTTCGATTTCCTTCAACGTTTGTAGATTTTTCTTCAAATGACATATCCTCGATATCACTGTCACTGATATCCCACATTTTCCCCCTTATTTTCATTATTTACAATTTCGGTTATGGCTTGGGGTCTTTCTCCCACCATATTGATTTAGCCATTTTCACCCAATCTTCATACATTCTTAGCTTGAGTGTTAGTGGCACCATACTTTCTTTTACGTTCGCGCCATTTTGAGCACTGTCTTTCTCATTAGATTGGAAACCCAAGTCCGGATTATTAAGTTCTATCAACGCGCCCATTGCATCCTTTGAGGTCATATTTACTCGTTCATTTTTAAGATTATCATATTCAAGATAATGGTGTCCTTTGAGATGACGCCAAAGCCCGAATGTAGAGAGCCTGATTTGCTTAATTTTATCTCCGCACTGCATATAACACATACCCCCGTCTTTTCATTCCTTTTAAAATACTTCCACATTAAACTGGGCCGCATCTTTCTTCCTCGAAAGCGTACCGTCATCTGAATGAATAGAGATATGCATCCAATTTATACATACAGGATCGTTAGCGTCACTGTGTTGGCTCATGTATGCAGCATTTACACATATTTTGTGCAAAAGGGCTGCCACACACTGCCGGATGCATTAATACAGTCCCAACCTAACCTTTCCCATAGCACAACATCCCTTGCTGTTGATACAAGATATTTCATCTGCATCAGCTTCATACTATGTTATGTTAAAAGAAGTAATCATCCTATCCGATCCTAACCAATCTTATGTACGGTATTCAGTCATTGTTTTATACAATGCATAATACATTTCTCCACTTGTCTCTACATTTTGATCTATCCTTTGCAGTTTTGACA